>DWLI01004282.1:0-10998 GCA_018249915.1 Cecropterus dorantes dorantes
CCGAACAATGAAGAACACAAGTCTGTATAACGCCATACCAGTACCTATTAGTAGATACCTTATGAGATATTACTTGAATAAATTAGACTAGACTGGATACTATGATTGAGTTAAAGGCTCTTTAAGCAGTCCTTTAAAACACCTTTAAATTTATCTTTACTCTAAATGAATAAATAATCAAGGTTGGGGTTATATTTATTAGAGTAAAGTAAAAACCGTACCGGTGAAATTGCAGGTTAATTTGGTAATATGCTTCAAATGGAAAACGTACACGTTTATCAATTTCATGAGGTGATGTATGATTTTGACATTTTAAAATAATGTAATATTAGTCTTCTATCTGTTTGATATCTATACTCATAAATAGAATTGCTAACTGCCTGATTAATTCCTTATCGCAGGGCTTGAAGTCATGTTAAGTATAAAAACGAAAAACAAAGTGTAAATAAAAGAACTCGGGAATTAATTCATTTAAAAAAGTAACCTAGTGTTAATTTCGGCCTTTTATAATTATCGGGTGCAATTCGGTCATTTATGGGTTATATTGAGTCGAAAACGTAAAAAGGTTTTTATAATTGGTATTATTTCCTTGTGTTTTCCAATAAATAAGTTCAATCCAACTGATGGTATGCAGCAACTGCCGCCCATATCTATAATTAACCCCCATATAAAATCGGAGCCTAAAACGAGATCTGCCTACCTAAGTTGGAACACCTCGTCTATCTTGCCACTATAAAAATATTCTAAATGACAATTTGTAAGTGCCCCCGTAGGCCTATACAAAATAAAGAAATTTCATTTCATTTCACTTTGTTCAGATTAGAACACAGTAGTTACTATTGTTATAAGGGGCCATCCCGCTGTCCTTGTCAAAGCTGGTCACATTTGTGAGTTCCTTCCTAGTGTGACGTCACATTTTGCAAATTTATACATATAAATTACTAAATCAAAACATCATTTCTTTAATTATAAATAAGGTTTTAATACTTACTCAAGTTTGAAATATGACGTCACGAAATTTAGTACCCTCATCTGCTTGTCACACCATGTCACATTTTATTGACTCCTCCCGTGACGTAATTTATGGATGACACCAAAGGCAGAATGGGCGGTGGTGGTAATTCTGGGGATAAATGAAGAATGATTCAAACTTTTCCAGTCATGGATTCAACATTAACGTAAAAATTGGTAGTGGGATAGTGGAGTGGGTGGTATTACATTAAAAATTGTGGTTCGAGGACGACGATACCAACACCTGCTACGCAGTTGTTTAGTGCTGGGGCGCTCCACTTCTGCCGTTTAGATTTAGTAGAAAATATCCAAGGGCTGCAGTGACCACTTAATCTATCTTAATCTATCAGGCAGTACCTATACATGTTTGTATAGGCACTACTGTCAGTGAAAAGTTGCAATGTATTAAAGCTGGCTATTATAGTTGGCTAGCTGGCTGCTGTAGTTAGCTGGCTGGCTGTTGTCTTAGCAAAATTTGACAGAATTTCTTAATTAGTTTTATTATCGTAGATCCTATTAACCTGCGAAATATACCCTATATCCTATGTCATGCAGGTTAATACGAATCAATAAAAATAAAGAAAAAATAATCTTTTTAGGATACTTGGTTCAGTACTCGTATGCTACTGGCACCTATTATGAAAATAAAAAAATGATTTATATGAACCTAATATATGTAACAGTAAAATACAAGTAAGAAACATTTTTACATACATCAGTACCCACATAATCATGAAATGCCATGAAAAAATTGAAAAACACTGATTCACATGTATGAAACATACAATAATGCTTTCTTTTTATTTGACAGTGTAAAAGAATGGGCGACCACTTTGGGCGACGAATTGTGGGGTCTCAGCGAATCTCTGACGAAGTCGGATCAATTAAGGATTGTGAGTAAATAGCTATCTCGTCTGTTTGCTTGTCATTGATTAGTTGCGGTAAACGATTCCGCAGCGAATAACAAGATGGTGGAATTGATTCACGACACACATTACATGACTGGTCTCAAAAAAGGTGAAAATAATAACAATACAAAATTTTCGATATACCGGTTACTTATATTTTAGATACACCTAATTAAAAAATATTTTTGGATTCCATAGGAATTTTAACACGGAAGGCCTTACTTCATATAACATGATAGAGTCAATTCATAAATTTGGAGTCAAATATTTATTTCTTAAAAAATATTATAATTCATAAATATTACGACAATTTGCGTTTGCCATTATGAAAAGAGTAACTTTGGGTGAGCATTTCGTGCAAAAATTTAATCAAATAACTTAAAACCATGAGAGTTTGTACCTAACCAAAACTCGATATTCTGATAGGCCTTTGTGTGACCTAGATAAGGTTGCAAGGTTATCTACGATTTACGGGACACGTGCAAAATGTTAACATTAACTGCATTTACTTTTCTTTCTTTGATTAGAAGATTTAAAAAAATAATATACTACAATAAATCTCTAGTAATTTAATAACTGCTAGTCGCCCGTCACTGTGATCGAAATGCGACCTTAATTAAATCCTAATAAAAACGAAATTTGATATTCATCGAAGTGTACCAAGATTGGTTCTCAATTTCTGTTACATTTTACATAACATAGTTATTACAAAAATACAATATACATGAAGGAATATTGAAGTTTAATTGACTAAGCTGCAAGCTTAAGTGTCAAGAATGTAGCATATGACTCAATAGCTCAAGCGTTAGTAGCCAATAGGATCAGCCTAAATCAATAAAAGCAGCAGCGTTTATTTCGTTTTTCAGAAATACAAACAAATGAATGCGAGCGTGAGGAAAAAAGATGGCCAGCAAATATTGGAATCTTCTCTACGTTCTGTTAGCACCATGCTCACGAGAAAGATTAATGCCGTTAAGGTAAATACATCATGATATGATATATGACTGTTTTTATTCAAAACGACTTTCGTTCCGTAATGACAAAGGAGCGCGCATACGGCTTGTGTAAATATCAACTGATGCGCGAATTAAAGCGAGCAATCTCGTCACGGCTTTCGAGAGTTTTACATACCATGAAAAGTATATATGGAACGATAGGATTCGAGTAGCACGCATGCGGAGTTGAACCGTATGCGGGCTAAAACCCGCGTGATTGAAGTATGATAATTAGAACCAATAACGATTGGATTAGAAGGATTTCCAATTGATCCCCCTGAACCGACGGCTTGAAAAGACATTTATTTTGCATAGCACGTACAGGTTGGTCGATAAGATGCTGTCTTATTTCAACTGAGCATCTGAATTGTACTGTTTTTATTTTTAAGTTGCAATAAATAACCAGGTTTGACGTCAAATTTCATGCCTTCTTTTAATAACGCAATCTCACATCAAGAGGTTCACTTTATATTGTAAATAAAATCACCTGTAATTATAGTTCAAGCTTAAATGGATTTTTATAATTAAATTTCCCTTACAGTGCATTCACGCGACGGCGGAACGGCTGGCGAGAGAATTCAATTACACAATGATTAAAGACACGTCGTACAAATTTGACTATTGCTCAGCTAAATACTCTAACTTTTATTACCTAGACAGGCCTGACAAGGAGAATGCGACGATTAGGGAGAATACTCCCGAATTCGCAAAAAATAAGACTCATTATACGAATGTTACTCTTGAAAGAGATTCACATTTTTACGATATAAGCGTTAATACAAATATAAGCTGTGTTCATGTGCCCACAAATATATTTTTTAGAGGTAATGTTATCATTTCCTTCAACACATTGATACGATAATTATGTACACATAGTTTTATGACATAAATATTTTGGAAGTATTTTATATTTAATATTGATTTCCCTTTTGCAGAAAATGATGCATTAAATGCGATATTATGGTCTAAGGATTTAAATGAGATATTTACAAAGAATTATCAGTCAGATCCGTCTTTAGCGTGGCAGTACTTTGGTAGCTCGCGTGGCGTACTCCGCTTCTACCCGGGTATGCCGTGGAATATGATGGAAACAGACACGTATGATTGTAGAGTCAAGTCTTGGTACATAGAAGCGGCCACATGCTCAAAGGATGTTGTGATTCTCTTCGACGTTTCGGGTTCTATGACCGGTTTCAAGAACTATGTAGCACGAATGACGTTAAAATCATTGTTGGATACATTTTCAAACAATGACTTCGTAAATGTATATACTTTTAAGGCAAACACGACCGAAGTAGTGGCCTGTTTCAAGGGCTTAGTTCAGGCAACTCGAGAGAATTTGATGACGATTAGTAGCTTACTAGAGCCAAAAAAAGATGGAAAACACAGAGTACCATTAGAGGGAAATGCCAATTTAACGAAGGCCTATATAAAAGCTTTCACGACATTAAAAGAGGTAAGGCTTAACTTGTTAAATACAAACCTAAATGGATACCCTCGATTTAAATATTTATTCGCTTGTCTTGTGACGACATTTACATAGTGAAAAAAGTGACACCGAAAGGAAAATAAGTTTTACTTTTTAACACATATTATTCTAACTGAAATTTTCTTTAAAGAAACTGCTTGTTAAATAAGTTTGTTAAATGAGTTTATTGTAGCTTAAACAGAAACGACAATACTAAATAAACTATTATCTTAGTATATTAAGACGGGTGTAGGCACATATTGATTATTTGACATATTAATCTGAGGCGTTCCAACTTTGTTCCTCAGGGGTAGCAACGCACCTGTGGCCAAACTCAGATGAGACTAATCTTATCTGAGGTTAATTACAAATGACCGTCGACGGCCGAGGCTTCTATATTATAAAAAAAATATGGTTTAAAAAGTGTCATGCCGTTTGCTGTCAATCTATTTTACCCCCAAATACGGTAAAGACGTTGAATATAGTTTTTCAGTGACGTGTTGTTTTCAGAGACGAAAAAACTGTAATGTGAGTAGCTCTCAAGGTTGTAATCAGCTAGTGATGGTGATCACGGACTACGTACCTGGAAACCTGACCGAAGTATTCGAGGAGTATAACCGAGAAGTCATCGGTGGGAAGACTTACATCCCTGTCAGGGTGTTCACGTATCTTATTGGAAAAGAAGTCACCAATGTTCGGGAAATTCAATGGATGGCTTGTTTGAACAGAGGTAAGTTAGTATGTAGTAACTATAAAGAGGTAAGTCACATATGTATGGGAGTCGAATGATTTTAAAAAACACGATTATGTAATTAACAAATCTCGCGTTTTTGTTTATTATTATTATTATTGATTAGCTTTTGGTTGCGTATACATTAAAAATTAGTTAAAAGTATTTTTCCCCTATTTTTTGTCTCCGCCTGCAACACATTAGACTATATTTTATTATAATTTCGTATATTATATTATTTTGGTATTTTCCTTTTCTGATGATTATTATTAGTAGGTAGTCGGTCTTATAGTGTTTATAAAATAATTTATTTAATTTAAAATTTATTGGGCGATACGTTTTGGAATTGTCTATTTTATGCTTTCAATATATATATTAATATCGTCCCTTAGGTAGGGTCTTTATTGCTCCCAGACGTCACATTAAAAAATTATATAGCTTATGTCACTCCCATAATTGATACGACTACAATTCTAATGAATACTTTCATATCCTCATATGTTGAAATCTGTCAATCCGTTTGGGTTGTCTGGAAACGGATAATGTATTAAAACATTTACAACGATAAACAAAGTTTTGAAATGAGAATGAAACTTTACAGTGCTAATTGGACTATGAATGCTAACGAACAAATCCATTGAGAGTGCACTATTGTACCTCCTCTCATAACTATTCAAACCTCCATTAACGTTCAACTCGTGAATATAAATTATGTCTTTGCTCCATCTATAGTCTTATGCCAACGTCGACGAGTAGGAATTTCATAACGTAATTTTAGTATGCAGAAGTACTCTATTATTTCATATTCCGTTGCTAAGGCTGCTGCTAATAAAACATTCCTCTATTTATTCATATTACTTAGAAAATTCGTCATCAGAACCGTTTGTGAGGTTTTTATTATATACAGTGTATGATGTAGTTTCGTTTAGTATACCTTAGTGTAGTTTCTTTTCTAATAACGTCTTATTTATGTAAATGAAACCATTTTTTGTATGTTTACCTATCCTCTGTTAGTCACGAAATTATTTATAGGCAGTTTGTGATGAACTTTAGTCGGTAGATGGAGTCCTGAAAAAGTCTGCGAAAGATTCTGGCCTATAAATTAATATATATTCATGTTTACTTTTTTAAAACGCGGATGCAACGCCAGGATCTGCTACACTTATATTAGATATGACTTGTAAAAGACATGCCTCCAGCAATATTATAATCTTTCAACAGAGCCACATGACAAATTATTACTCATTATGAATGTAACATATGTAGATTATTGAATATACTAAGTATTATTATTTTGTTTAGGTTATTTCGTCCATATCCATTCCGTGGAAGAAGTCCAACAGCAAGTGCTGAAGTATATCAACGTTATCGCCCGCCCTATGATCCTGGAGGGAAGAATGCCGCCGCCTACGTGGACACACGCTAATATAGATGACACGGTATTTTATATGCTTTATAGGTATATAAGGATTAGGCAGTGACAGCCTAACGGTTGAAACTCGATCTCAACAGAGGGTTTAAGTCACAGGAAAGCACCACTGATTTTATGATGTGTATACGCACCTCGAAGTTCTCTAAAAAATTTTCCCAGCAGTAGGACAATAAAGAGTTGACAACAATACAATTTGATACGGTCTGGTCTTGTGGTGGAACCTACTACTGTGTCACTACATTCCTCTTATACTTGCAACCAAATCTTATAAGTTCAAGATTTAATTCGATATTTGCGGATTTTTTTCTGTAAAATCATCACACATTTTTTAATCTTTAGTATAAGGAGTCTTGACTTATAGTGTTATATAATACGTTTAGATATTGAAAGTAATATATACTTACATTACATAAATATTTTTAACACAAAATTGCCTCTGAAAAGTTGCAAGCTGTTGTATGTAGATTGGTACTCGAGCAATGAGTGTTCTACGCATATTTGAATATGTATACATTAATTACAACTTTATTTTCAGAGGACTTCCAAATGGGAAGTGAGTGGAGATGTGAATAAGGTATGACTGTTAATTGTAATTTTATAGGTAGGTCAGTATACAATTATTTATCTACTTATATAAAGCTGAAGGGTTTGTTTGTTTGTTTAAACGCTTTTATCTCAGGAACTACTGGTTCAAATTGAAAAAAATGTGTAGAATAGTAAATTTATTGAGGAAGGCTTTATAGGCTAGAACATCACGCAATGTTGGTTTTTTTTTCTTACTTAGTAGCCGCTTGTTTTATTTGGTAAAAGCGCGAGGCAAATCTAGTTTATTATAGAGCACATACAAGCTACCAATAAGGACTAAGATCTTTCTAAAGTCACGCGGGTATGTGCGTGTGGCTTTCGCCCGCTTGCGTGTTACATATAATTTTATCGATTCTGATACGCCCGGACATGTATTTTACACACACGCAAATGGTATTACACTACAGCCCGTTAATTTAGGTGTTACATTAACCTCCTTGATAGGAAGAATACTTTACAATGATGGCTTCTCTAGATGCACAAACTACGTAAAGTTGTTTGTAGTTTGAAAATGGTAGAACTCTTTGTGGTTCGACTCCGGAAGCGCCATCGCCACATCTATTTCCGCCTAATAACAGCAGTGTTATGCGCTGCTGTGTTCTGGTCTGATGGGTGTGATAAGGGAGACATATTTCCGAGGCGGTCCAATTTAGTTCTCAGGGGTCGCATCTGTGGTTAACCTTACGTAAGACTTGATCTTATCTGGGCAAACGAGCATGCACTGTGCATGCTCGTTTGCTACTTCCATATTATAAAAAAGTTGAATCAAAAATTTGGGCATAGTACGAACCCGATTATGAAAACTGGTTGAACGAGCTTGACGCAGATTAAATATTTTTTACTGATTCGCTAGATAAGGTCTTTTCGGTTTCCAGCTATTTCTAAAAATAAATGATAAATAAAATTGGTGAAAACCAGCGGTTATGGAAATGTTTTTCGGATGAATCCAAAAAAAAATACATAAATGTACTAATTGAAATGTACTCATGGAGATTTTAAAAGATAAAATGTACTGATATAATTTTCCTACGTCCAATTTTATACTATCCATCCATTAATAACAATCCAAGAGACTACTGACAAGTCCAATTCGTTTTCTCTTTGTACAGTTTCGGAGCCGGGAACCTTTGTATTCGTTGCGCCATTTTTTGTCACAGCTTTTTCTAAAGCGCTCCGAATTCCCCAGATGCTAGCTTACCATTAATTACGTGATAAATTGCTTGGGAAAATCTTTTTCATGCAGCGTATTCGTGCAAAATACCCTAACTTTTCCTTAACATGCATATCTTAATTTTAGAAGTTGTGTGTGTATTTTTAGTGTTTATTGGAATTGACGTGCTTTTATGACTAAGAAAAACATCGTTAGGAGAGCTAAACTTCTGAGCGTCCTATAAAAAGATCTCAACGGCGTTTACCAAACTGTATTTGTTCAACGTGGTGGATTTTCGACGGCATGCGGCCACCGTCCATACCATAATTAATTAATCTAATTCCCACTCGTGCGAATGCAACGGTTCTAATCCACCCATGCCGAGTGCCTACCCGGAAGCCCCCTTTTAGTCTACTCTTACGAGCCTGGGGACACCGTAATCCTATCCTGATCCCGGGACTACAAGGACGACCAAAAACTATCTACCAAAAAAAACCTATATTTGAGTAATTTATTTTCATTTTTGTTACGGTTTATTACGTTTGTTAGTTCAATGTTTATGATACTAAAACAGATAAATGTAAAAATACTTTTACTTCTAGCCCGACGAAGACAAGCTGGTGACGTCAGTAGCCATTCCGGCGTTTGATTATCGATACAATGAGGATAACCATGACGACGCTATATTGCTTGGAGTAGCAGGGACTGATGTACCCATTGATAGCATAGCGAAACTGGCACAGCCACATCAGGTGAGCTGGTTGATCTTCCATTGTTTCCTGTATACTTGACGTAATGGAAGTCACTTTTTTATGTATGATACATAACCATTACATTATATATATAATGTAATGGTCATGTAAACGACAGTAACCATATCATTATTATGAAATTGAATAAACATTAGCATTCAACCATGCGACATCAATCATTTCCATGCGAGATTTTCATGAGAATTCTTAGGCGATTCTCAAAATTATCAATGATATAAGACTATAATTTATAAATTACAGTCTAATTATAATTTTTAAAAGGTTTTTCTTCTATCACGCGGGTTTAAGCTCGCGTGTAGTCTGGTATGAAACGATAAACTTGCAAGCGGACAAACCCGCTTGATTAACGTAAGGCCCTTAACTATTATTAATAAACAGGATCAAACATATTATAGACGAATGGTGGGATAAACGGGGGAGGAGGTATACTCATTGGGGTATACTCGCAAGTATGACAACGAGTATACGCCACTATAATGCTGTAATGTGTATTTAGTTGTCAACTATGACGTCATCGCTCACAATTATGATATCATACAATACCTTTATTATTTCGTAAAATATTTGGTTTAACAACAGTAAAGAGAGATATAATCACATATGTTGTCATAGCAACAGATGCTACATACAGCCAATATAACCTTTTGCTATTCATGATATCTTATCCTATAAATTGTTCCAGAACCATACATCATTTATAACGTATATTGAATATCTTTATAAGAAAAGGGACCAGAAAAGGGTATATTGTGCCAGGGACAACTTAAGTGCTCCTTAAGTTGTCCCTGGCACAATATAAATGAAATAGAGTTATGCTAAAATTGGATGGTATTTTGTACTAAAAGAGGTACCGTTTAGCGAATTTTACCAAAAGAAATACAAATAACTTCAATTACGTTTCATGTGAAATGGTTTTTCAATTTAACGTATTCTTTTCAGCTCGGTGTTAACGGGTATTCGTTTATCGTGAGTAATAATGGATATCTGCTACTACATCCCCTGTTAATTACAACGGTGAGTATAAGTACCCCTTTGTGCCACCAAACGTACACTTCGCTAGAGACGTTTATTACCTTTAACCCGAAACGAAACATTCGCTTCAAGTGACGTTTAAAACTTTGAGCGAATTTTAGCAAATTTGCCACCGTTCGCAGCAAAATCGAAGTAAATTTTTCTGCATATAGCAGCAATATATCGTGACGTTATGCCACCGCCACACCTATTTCTAGCGTGAAGCAGTTTTTGCGTTTCGATGGAAAGGTGTGGTTGCCTGCTCACTTTTATATGAGGCGACTATCTTAGCCCTCGGGAGTATCAACGCATCTGTGATTGACTTCTTTATAACCGCTGTTATGTATGAAGTTGCTTACAGATGTCCATGGTCGGCAGCGGCCACTTAGCATCAGTTGGACTGCATGTTCGTTTACTATTTTAATTTTATATAAAAAAAAAATATCTGTACACATTTTTTTAACGCTCAACGCTGAATCTTACAGCAAATGTCGCTCGAAACGAATAAACTAAACTAAACCTGCGGTGTTCTTTCTGTCCGCTTATTTTATGATTATGGTAATTAATTTCATTATTAGAGTCGTTTGCCTATATATTTAGTTATCTTAAAATAATAGCATAAAATAAACATCTACGTTTAAAAATACAGCTTTTAAGAAAGAAGCTTCTTGGTAACATCAATATGTTGTGCGTATTTATCGTATTTGCGTAAACCCATTTCATTTTATACCCATGTCATTTGGTTCGCCATCTTGGAGCGCCCACAATATTGTATTGAGTGACATCACCAATCACTAATCATGTGTTGTGAACCAAACAACCGTGTATGTAAATTGTTATCTCAATATGTTGCAGTTTATTTTTAACCGACTTCCTTCGGAAGAGAGGTTATCTATTCGTCACGTATATTTTTTTTTTTTTTTTTATGTATGTTC
>DWLI01004283.1:0-10997 GCA_018249915.1 Cecropterus dorantes dorantes
AATTCATAAAACTATTATAAAATAATGCCTTTTTGGACTACTATCTGTAGGTATTATATACTCATATGAGTAAAATTTTCGAAACAAAAATCGAGTAACTCTGAATTGATTATATTATTCGAAATAAATCCCTTAAAGTTTGGTAACGTTTTTTAATTGAAATTTAATACATGAGTTTCGGTAATTAGCATTAATCATAATATCTAGTTCATAATACTAAGAATCATCTTTCCGTTATTTATTCAATAAGTTATCTTTCACCCTATATTAATTAATATTAATATTATTTATATATTAAACTAAGTACTATGAATCCAATCAGCTTAATACGTTAAGTTAGAAGAATAGAAATACCCATAAATAAATTTACCAATAATTATAATTCATTTTATTTTCAACGTACTTTTTAGCATAAATTTTCTCTTGAATTGATCTAATCGGCCGGTAAAATAAAGCATCCTCATCTAAACTGAACATGCATGCCATAAAAAACAGGTATGCCAACATGCATGTTTATCTATGTACATACTTATATACAGAGGTGTCACGGTAACAGTGTCGCAAGTTCAATGATTTTTCCCATTTCAAAAAGTTCCCAACGCGCCCAAAGTTATTGTTTTAATTTGTATTAAAATATAATTTTAATTACGAAAAACTCCTGATTCTCACATTATAATAAATAAGTTGCAATAAGATACGGTACTAAAGACAACATTTTAATGTGAAAACTAAAAAAGCGACAAGTTAATTTTACCTAGGGATATGTCACCTAAGGCAAGAGGAATAATTTTTATAAAAGAATTAAAAGAAATTTGTTGCGATATTACTGTAAATAATAGAAAATTTTATGTTATTGTCATTATTAATCTGTTTTTTCATAACAATATTCCTTTTTACTACTTTTTCCAAATACATATTTGAAATTTAAACTTGTATTAATAACATTTGCAAAATATCACACATTATCCGAGATCCATGTAATCACATTAAGTTTAGACCCAGACAAGTGAAGCATAAATCGTGTGAAGTTGTTTGGTAACGACTTTACTATACGAGTGTACGCGTAAAATGTAAATTTTCCTCGTTTCCCATACTCGTCGACATATTCCCACGGTTACTTGGCCGCTTTACAGAACTTTAGTTTTGTAACGTATTGACATGTTATCCTTAATAACTGCTTACAAATTTTAACAAAATATGATTTTATTTAACTTTCACTTCCAATAGATCAAGATTCCTGCAGATAGGTATCATTAACAAAAAAAGTTATATGTGTGGCGTGGTAGTGTTACCGACCCGGTCTAAATATACGTACCATTTTACCATTTTTCCAAAATTCACAAACAAGATTTTTAACGCGTCCAGATGCGGGCACCAAGTGCTGAGCTCGGACCGCCACTCTCTGCCGGAACTGCCGCCAGGAGAAGCACCTGAGCCCATCGTATCGTTCATGGAGCGGACTTACACCTCCGGTCGGGCAAGGTTTGGTCATGACGCTGGAGAGCCACTGCTCCTCACTCCTTTCATTGAAGAGAACAGGTTGGAAGATGCTAGGAAGGCTGCGTATGTTGACCTTGATTACATGCTGCCGGATATGGAAAGTTATGCCGGGTATCTTACGGTAAGAAATTTTAACGTGAATTCGCTAATTCCATTGAATCCTTTAATTGATCTTTAAAACTGTAAATGGCAGTGCAATGGAGAGACACGCATACTGTTTACGCATAAAGTCTTTATTATTTCTCTATTTATTACTTTATATTTATCTAGGCACGTTATCTTAAGCGTTATGTTCCTTAGCTTATAATTAGTTAATACTTCAGATGTTTTGAGGAAGGAGAAATATGTATGCTCAGAGGACGGTAGATATTTCGAATTTATTAATAAATTACATTCAAATGTCATTTTAACGGTACAATGTCGCTATATCAAATTAATGTTGTGTGGAACATTTTTGCATTTGCATTATTTACAGGCTAAATATCTTATTCTAGGTGAATAAAGAGTATAACGCGAATCTATGGTTCTGGTACTTCCCAGTGAAGGGACAGTCGGTGGAACAAACGCCGTGGATCATATGGCTGCAAGGAGGTCCCGGCGCTTCTTCCTTGTACGGCCTCTTTACTGAAATAGGACCTTTTGTTGTCACGGAAGATAACAATTTAGAAGGTAAACATGAAAATAATGTTTTCATTACGTCTTCAAAAAAAAAATTCTATGAAAAAAATTGTTTGGAAAATGTTTTCACTAATAAGTTGGCTGAGTAAAGTTTTCTCTTCCTTTTGGATGGCATTAATAACAATCAATATTCTTCCTTACATATTTTCGATTGAACGGGGTTTGAGCCCGTGTCTTTTTACGCGTGGAATATTTCATTCAGAAACAAAATCGAAATATTATAAAGTGTAAGGGTTGTATAATCAGGAAGATGCATGTACTAAATTGAAAAGTCGTATATGGATCACATCCTAAAATAAGGTCATTGAGGAAATATTTTTAGCAAAAGTGGTGGTACATCGTGGTATAAATTTATTTATTAAATAAGGAACAGATTATACATGATTTTGACGAGTTAATTGTACGTAGTTACGATCAAAAAATTGTTTTTTGCAGAAATCAAACATTCGTGGGGCAAGAACCATTCCCTCCTATTTATTGATAATCCTGTGGGTACTGGATTCAGTTTTACTGATGATGATCGTGGATTTGCCACTAATCAAACGACGGTAAGACCTTGCTGCTATCATTTACTATGTGTTTCAATTTTCCACCAATTTATTATTTCTGGGCTCCAGTTGATGGACCAGATACTCGTAAAGCTACTTTAAAGAAAAAATATTACCAAGTTACTTATTTACATTTGGCGTTCCACTTATGTTTTTATATATTTCCTGTATCCATAATATATTCCAGACGTGTTTTGTCTTTATATAAGTATAATTTGAATATATTTTTGACAGATTGGCGAGAACCTGTACGCGGCATTGCAACAATTCTTAACAATATTTCCGGAACTCAGAAAGGCGCCATTGACGATAGCTGGAGAGTCTTACGCTGGCAAACATATTCCTTCGTTGGGAGTTCAGATCTTATGGCACAGGCAAGAAGATGAGCCAATAAATTTACAGGTCAATATTTTGATAATTACTATCTTCAAAAGCAATAATTTTAAATATCGGCCAGTATTAATACAAATTAATTGCATGCATCATAATGTGCCACGGCCTTTTTTTGGACGAATTCATTTTGTTGTGTTTCCAAGTGTTTTTGGGATATAAAATTACTTAGGTATATGGCTTACTATATATTTAATACGGCCTTATATAGGTTTACATAATTATCATTAGTTTTGTCTGTAGAAATTATCGGTTTTACGTTCTTATGGCGCGCAATAACCCGATAGCCACGAAACATTCGATTCGCGACCGTCAGCGTTTAACGAATGTCAGCATATTTTGGATGAATTAGTAGCAAAAAATGACTTATAAGAACGAACACAAACATTTGTTTTTAACGCTTAACATTCAATTTTGTACTGTAAAGCGAAGCAGTACTTTTAGTACTAATTTGTCTTGTTATTTTCCAAACAAGATTTGTTTATGCTTTTCCCATACTTTCACGTGCAGCGTCCCTTGCGGCTTGTTTCTACATTAAAAATTTACAGTATTTATTTCAAACAGTTAACCACTTATTGTATCTACCTTAAAATATATATCTGTTACATTTGTTATAAATTTGCATTGCAATGTAACTTAAATACGAAAACTGTTGAATCTTTAATAATCGATCTGTTAATTAAATTGTTAAACGCATTATGTTTTATTTAATCCAGGCCTTGTTATCCACAGGGTTTAGCGATTGGCAACGGTTTCATCGATCCGCTGACTTTGCAAAGGTACAGTTACTTTGTAAAAGAAACAGGCTTAGTGGACGATAAGGTTGCATACGCTATGAACCAGATAGAGACGGCCGTGACACAATTCATCAATAATGGAGAAATGCTGAAGGCATATGCTGTAAGTACAAAAAATCGATATTAACTTTTAATAAGATGCAGTTTGTTATGATGTAGGGTTTTATTTATGACTCTTATATGTGATAAATAACAATCCTAGTCCATCAGTTTTCGGTTTCTGATAGATCCCCTGTTCTGTATAGAGTTAGATAGATATAGAGTTTATTACGTATGTGCATAGACGGCAGTGACCACTTGCCTCCAATTGGGTTGCATACTTCTTTCCGAAGTAAATTATAAAAAAAATCTCCCATTATTTACGCATATACATATCAAATGAGTGACTATCTATTAATTACATTACAAATATAAACTTATTCCCAATATACTAAGCCACCCAGGAATTTAGACAGACTTCAGGTTTACATTGAGAGATTTTATTATATATATTTTTGTAAGTGGCAATCAATCCACGCTGATTGTGATAAAATTCTTATAAAATCGTGATTTTATAGAAATGTATCTGAAATATTAATTTTTATCTTCTTTTACAGTACTACAACTACTTACTGCAGTTATTCCTCTCGGAATCGCGGCTGCAGAACTTATACAACTATTTACAAGACGACATCAGCCTCGACGGCGCCTACCTGGACTACATCCAGCGGGACGAAGTCAGGCGGGCACTGCATGTTGGCAACACGAACTTCACATCCATAGGTGTGGTTTACAGGAAGCTTGTACCCGACTTCATGAGCAGCGGCAAGCAGATGCTGGAGGAACTGCTCGAGAACTACAGGGTTATGCTTTATAAGTGAGTGGAGTGTCGCAGATTGCTTTTAATTTAAGTGACCATCCATTAATTACGTAACAGGAATTTTGCGACTTTTTGACCCCTTTCCTGTTCTTATTACGCCTGGTCACATTTGTAAGACCCACTAATGAGATGTCACATTTTGCAATCATACACATAAACACTATTTAATTAAAACACCTGTTCTTAAATTATGAATGAAATTTTAATTCTTACATATATTTTCAATGTGACGTCACGAAATTTGGGACCCCTGCCCACACCCTTGTCACACTTTATTTGTCACCCTCTGCCCTCCTGTTATCGCTTTACGTAATTTATGGATGACCCCTAACACGCAAGCAGCAAACCAACATGATGGTAACTAACCCCAGGTGAGATTTAAGTCTTACCTAACAATGGTTGTTTTGATGATGACAATTATTTGCCTTATTACACCAGTGCTAGGCACTGCGGTGTTCTATTGTGAAGAGTATGGTAAGACAGGAATAGCAAGTAACATCGCATTTGTGATTTATTTACACCTACTATTGGATAGACTACTCGCTTACTACTTCTATATTATAAAAATGAAAAGATTGAACCGATTTTGACTCAGAAATACGCATTTAAGAAGTTTTATTTTACCTTACTTTAATTTAGAGACAGAGGCTACATTTAACTGAGAAACCTATGCAAAAAATATTAAAACATTCAAATATTTTTATTTCTTCCAGTGGCCATTTGGACATCATCGTGGCATACCATCCTTCGGTGAACACATATGACGCGCTCTCCTTCTCTGGTTCAATGGAGTATAAGCTAGCAAAGCGACGACCTTGGTACCACAACGGAAACCTTGCTGGGTAAATAAAAACAAAATATTAACCAAATTCCGAAACGTTATTTACACTTCTTTAATTATTTTACGTTCGAAACGTTCATGATTATGCCCGAGTGAACATCAACATATAAACTCTTAGGGCTTTGATTTCCGAAAGAGATGAGTAGGTATCTGAAATATGGTCTTCCTGGGTTTTTCTATGTTACAAATTGCTAACAAACTCCAAATGAACTTTAGTATTGAAATGTGTATTCATTGCTATCTCCGAAGGCTAAGTTAGTCCATACCGCCAAATTTCCAAAATATATATATACATATATATTATTTGAGCAGCGTAAAAATTTAAACAATGAATAAACCGAAAAGTGTCGAAAAATATTAGATTCTTGTATGAGTATATTCATAAAGTCTCTTATTTTCTAATTATTTTATCTTTTATTTTCGATTTTCTTCTTAGGTTTAGTATTTGTGATATACTCGTACACGGTAAAAAGACAACCTTGATACAGATAGACAAACATCGAAGACTTAGTAATAGGATTCTAACAAAGTACTTTAAAACAATTCATTTACTTATACCGTTTTTGTTCTAGCTACTACAAGACAGCTGGTAACCTCACAGAAGTGATGGTCCGCGGAGCAGGTCACATGGTGCCAGCAGACCAGTCGGCTGCCGCCCTAGGCCTGATCTCGGCCTTCACACGCGGCGTGAAACTCGGAGAGGACACGGGAGCTCTAGTCGACGTCGAAAAAAACTCACTACGGCGCCGTCAGCTACCACCCATCTAGACACGTCAATTGCCAACAAACTCTCGTTATTATGTACTTCACTGGCTCTGTACCTTATTAGGATAATGCATATTACATAATTGTTCGTGTAAATACTTAATATGTAAATACATAATAAAAATACACGTTTATATCGTATTTGAAATTTATGTCACCATTAACCCATGTCCCCCTAATGTCGCTCGCACTGATGGCACAGCGTTGAGCGTCATAAAGTATTTATATGCAACGAATGTATATATGGTTATAGTTTGATAATATACATAAAATTCATGATAATTTGTAACGTAGCAGTGGTGAGATTTGTAACGTGACAGTGGTGAGATGTGTAACGTGGCCGTCCGCAATCCAGATCCAGTCGATAAGTACTGCAGCCCTAATCTGGTCCCACAGGTACTACAGGGACATTGCATCCATATTACCTACAATCGCATAGTTGCCATCTCTTACTGGTTCACTTTAAAATAAAATATAAAAATGTTTTAGGGCATTTAATTTTAAGTACCCCTTTACCGTTACGTTATATAATAAGTAAGTAGGCTTACACTTTGAAAAGCTTGCATCAGACCCATTATGACGTACGCCAGTGTAGTCTTCGCTCACGTGAGACTCATTGACAGATATCAAAAGCTCCAAAACAGGTTCATGCGTATGGCCACTGGTTGCCCGTGGTACGTGCGCAATGTAGACCTGCACAAAGACCTTGAGCTGCCCACCATCGCTTTGATTTGACAAATCGTATTCGGAATCGGAATATTCCGGCCACTCAGGATGTAATGCTGATTAATTACCACAATATTTTCAAATGTATTACGAATAATTTTAATGAGAAATTACATTCAAAATAATCTCAATTCTATGCCATTGCTTGGATACTCAAAACATGGCCAGATAATAATCAATTATAAAAGTTTGCGTTGATAAAATGCTTTGAAATTACTTAAGAATATAATAAGGGTCTTTATAATTCTCACAGCATGAAAACGACGAAATATTTTTTTAGGGACATAACCGAAAATCCAATCATCCTGTCAAGATAACATACGACCAAAATACTCCGAATGGTCTGTGTGACAGCCAAAGTGATAAAATTATTAAAACATAAGACATATATTTATTTAAAGAAAACTTGATATTTACTTGTCAATAATTACTGATTACTATCTAATAAAAAATATTCACTTCAATATTATCATGTAATATGTCGAGGTAACATTTATTACAATGTCTTTTTAGTTAATGTCTTTTTTATCTGTAATTTATTTGTCATGTAAAAATATTTTTAGTCTGTGAAGTATGGTGACGTTTCCGATCCCAATATACTGCGTCAAGGAAGATTGGTGATAAATTATTTTAAACCGGACATTTCTCCGAATCTTGTGTAGTATTCGTTATTGGTGTTTGATTATGTGGAGGCTATTGATGCTTCAATGCGACTTATGATACTCGTAGTTTGAACTGTTGGTAGCCGGAACTATACCACATCATGTCTGGAGTGTCGAGTGTAGTTTGCGCATTGGTACTTTTGACGCCTATCACAGCGTTTTATTTACCCGGTCTAGCCCCCGTGAACTATTGTCGAGCCGGTGAAGACAATGGGAAATTCTGTAAAGTAAGTACTTGCTATTTTACAATAGTACATAAGTAAAGTGCGTAATATTTGGCCAGTAACCGAACCAAACTATGCTAGGCAATTAACATCTAACTAACCGACGTGTGGTATTGATAAGAACATTGATAAAATAGTTAAATTTACTAAATTGCATGTTAAGTATTATTAAGTGTAAATATGATCGTTTGTTGGTCGCATTAAACATTTCAGTATTTCACAAAAATGGTGTCTAAAGACATCAATATGATGCAATTATGAATAACATATTATATTAGTTTGCATATTGTTTGCATATGAATTACCTCATTAACTTGTAAGGTAGTCAACCTGCACCAATTTGTCGATGTCAAAGACCCTTATACATATAAATTAAGAATACTTCTAAATTTTACTTATTTCAAATTTTATTTAAATTACATGTTTTATTTTCAGAATGAAATACCCTTATATGTCAATAGGCTTAATACAGAAGAATCAGTTATACCATTCGAATACTACCACTTTGATTTCTGCCTTTCTGAGGATATAGAGTCGCCGGTAGAAAACTTGGGGCAGGTTGTGTTTGGTGAAAGAATCCGCCCGAGTCCATACAAAGTGAACTTCCTAGAGAACATAGAATGTAGAGCTGTATGTACTAAAGAGTACAAAGGTTCGGATCCCGAGTCGATCAGAAAATTGAATCTTTTGAAAATGGGAATGGCGTTATACTACCAGCATCACTGGATCATTGACAATATGCCGGTAACATGGTGTTACCTCGTCAACGAAGGAGGGAAGATCTATTGTAGTACCGGATTCCCAATGGGTTGCCAAGTGCGGAAAGATTTGGTGAGTAGCGACAATTGGATTCACAAATAACTAAGAATATACTGACGGTGGTAGAACTCTTTATGATTCGACTCTGGAAGCACTACCGCCATGCCTATTTCTGCCTTATAACAGCGATGTTATATGCTGTTGTGTTCTGGTCTGAAGGGTGTGGTAAGGGAAACATGCTGTTCCGAGGCAAACATGCTTTTTCGATCTTAGTTCTCAATGGTAGCACACATCTGGGACTAACCTTAGAGGAGACTATGATCTTACCTACGGTTGATTATAGATGTTCACAGGCAGCAGTAGCCACTTACCATAGGTAGGCTGCATGGTCGTTTGCTACTTCCATACTAAAAAAAAAATATATATGATAATAAATGAAATGTCTTTATTTTGTATAGCACATTACAAATTGTAAGTTACAATATTTTTTTTCACACTACCACTGGGTTGGAACACATCCTTAGCTATGAAAATACATCAATATACTTGAAAAATAAAATATATACAGTCAAACCTCTTTTTTTGTTGTTGGTAAAGGGCAACAGAGTTTTTTCAGTTGCTATTAGTGCTAATTTGAAGTTGAATGTTAGTGTACATAATTTGCGCGTTTAACTGCTCATTTGACCTGCTCTGCCTTTCAGAATCGCACAAACCGTATCTAAAAAAACCTTAGTTTTACTTCGGATAGCTTAAAAAATTATGCACCTTATGATCTAAGTCAAATGACAACAAGTTAGTTTAAACATATTAAGATTTTATTTTTAAATTATACCTTCTCCTAATTTACTATGCCTTACAAGGAAATGACTTTCACATAACATAAATTTTCTCGAAACTCTTACTTTAAATGAGATACCAGTTTTGTTCTTCTGAGGGCAGTATTGTTGTGGACCTTCACATATTTACTATGAGCAGATTTTATTGATAAAATTAAGTTACTAACTATATGTATGAAGTATCATGGATAGCACCTGAATTTGGAAACAAGTTTTTTATAAATTTCATCTAGAATAGTCGCTACTATTATAAATTGCTGTATTATTCATGTATTAATAATTGGTATTATTGACTGATAAGAAATATATTATGAGATTGTTTTTTCCTTTTACTCTGTGGTTACATAGTCCAAATGCAGAACATATTTTAATCTTTTTTTAACATATAGAATTCATAGAATACAACCATACAGTCACCTGATGGTATGTCGCCACTATTGCTCATAGACATCTGTAATTAAGCTCATATAAAAATAATGTCTTACTTGAGGTTGGTCATAAAGGCTTTGCTACACTCATTGACTAAGTTAGACACCAGAGATCAATATGTCTCTCCCACAACCCTTCAAACTAAAACACTACAGCACTTAACTGCAGTGTTAAAGCAGAAATTGGTGTGATGGCAGTGCCTTGCAGTAAAGCCAAAAAGAGTTCTACGACCTTTTAAATTGTACAACTAATAAAAATGGAATAAACATAAAAATAAAAAACATAAAAGGAAAACTGGGGGTTTCTCTATAAAATTTGTGAAGTGTATTAATTGTTATGTTTTTAGAATTAGAAACAAGTTTTGCAAAACTCAAGTATAGATTGATGTTTTGCATGAATAAAAACGGAACACAAAAATGCTATTTTGCATGAGAGCTAGGTAAAAGTTAAAGATTAATGCATTTTATTCTTATTGTTCTAATAACTTAGTAAAAATAATTGAAATTAAACGGCTATTAATCACAGTGCAGTTAGATCTCCAATACTTCAATTCCAGAATAATATAATAAAGATAAAACAGTATTTTTAACTTAAAATGGAAGATTTTGAATTAATTGGTTATAAAATTAATATGAATGGAATATTTGCAACGTTTGTAAATAATGCATATTTTTAAAGATTTACTTGGAAGGGTTTTTTTTTATTGCATTGATGAATTTTCAATTGTACGATTATTCATATAACACAGATGTAAGTTGGTCATTTAAATGTTTTAATTAAAAATGATGTACCAACTTTTGATTTTTCATTCTGATACATATGTTTTATTCTTATATACAGGACACTTGCACTCCGATTGTGGAAACGAGCCCAAATCAAGTGAACACTTACTACCTGTTTAACCATGTGGACATTGAGATAACGTATCACAGTGGCGGTGGAGAGGGGGGGGGGGTGGGCGTCGGCGACAATGGCGGGGGGGG
>DWLI01004284.1:0-10996 GCA_018249915.1 Cecropterus dorantes dorantes
CATTTGATTTGATAGGCGCACCACACGAGAGCTCGCGGCTAGAGTTAATTACAATAAATATACAACAACGCATTAGAATCGATCACAACGAATAGCTGTTCATGTTATTTATCGGAACTAATAAACGTGATGTACGGTTATCGGGATGAATTCATATATTTTTTATTATTGTATGAACAGATAATATTAGTTGTTATAGTATCCGTGGCGAGTCTCACACGAAGCGGTATTATTTATGGCGTTTATTGGGCTCGAGCTTTTCCTGAGGCGACACACTCGTGCGCAGGATTCGATGCGGAGGCCTATTCGATAACCATTCGATTTTAAACCCCTAATTTTTCCTAATCTTTCACTTCAAAAACAAATGTGTTTATAAAAGTTTATTTAAATAATAATCAATATCACGTAATCCTCGTACAGATACTAGTAGGTGAAATTAATAGTATTAAAAAAATGTTAGTTTAACATGCACTATATAAATAAATTATGTGCATCGAATTTGTTTAAATTTAATACCTTCCCAGTTCCCAGTATCGCTTAAAAATCCACACACCTAAATCTATTAGTACAAGTTGTAGAAAGTGAATTTATGTGGCTTAAACGTGCGATTTATTATGCTATGATAATTATAGGCATTTTTGTATACGGGTCGTCTTATGAGATTTATTGGGTATATTGGTATCATTTAAATCTTTGTTAGAGAATAGCGGCCCGTGACCGATGATGCCGGGCCGGCTCGTTCGGCAGACTTATGGGGATAATTCACGTCAACAATACACTTTATTAACAGTTAGTTATGCGCGCCTTGATGATATCGCGGATACAATTAAATATTAATATGTGTTTGAGGTCGTAGGCGTCTCGTTGACGATTTATCGAGCTGTTTAACGGGCCTTTAGACCCTGTTTAGTTACAATGTGTAAGGTAAAGGTGAGAAATGCGATTAATGCCGGCAACAAGCGTGGTCGCTGGCTTAAAGGGCATTTATTTAGTGCCACTGTATAGACAGGATGGCCATAATTAATGCAGTTAGCCCTACATGTATGGGTACACAAGTGCTGCATATTTTTTAAGAGTTTTTTATTTACCTGCTAATAAAACATTGCAAGAAATTGTTAATTTAAGGAAAACGTGAATTTAATAGTTCTAATTCATAGTAACCAAAATAACGTGTTTTAAATGTATAATATTATTTGGAAATTTATTTGGATATTTATACTAACTATACTACATTAAGAGTTGCTCAAATTATCATTACAAGTATCTACGCAAGAAATAATAGGTATCGATGTAGTAACTCGAAATTCGAGTTCGAGTTAACGCGTAGCTTCTTAAGAGTTTTGTAATTACCTAATATTGTCTAAAAATATTAGCCCGTTTTATAAACGTTAACACATTCAGACTTGCGATTGACTAATGTGCATACAAGTTGTGTACTGTTGAGTTACATTAGTAATTTCGTACGTGTTTTTTTTTTTATTATTTGTGCTCTATTATTATTTATCTCATAAAGATTTCCGCGGAGTTACGAAGTGGCAAACAGATTATTTTATATGTCGGACTCAAATTAATGGTCCAAAATTAATATCTTCTTCTCTTATTTCACAATATTCGCGAAGTCAAGCTGGCTGTCAGTAAAACAAAAAATCTTGTAATGAAGGAGAACAGTGTATTTTAGGACAAAATCAGAAATCCCCACAAAAGCATATCCAAACTGCAGGAAGATAATTATTGATTTACATCATGTTTGGGTAAAGCTGAAAAAAACTGTAAGAAAACTGTAAAAAGAGAGTTTTAGGTTTGCGCAAATGCGAATTAGTAGGTAGCTAACATAATTAATGCATAGGTATATTGAAGCAGTATTAAATACGTCATCAAAATATAGATGGCCATTTAATAAAATTACAGTAGTAGGACTTCTGATATCTTGGGCTTTTAATCAAGTATAAGTTCTATAAATAACATAAACGCTATTTAAATGAATTAAGCATGAAGACTACCTCACAGTTAGTTTATGGGACCCACACGTTAAGATAAAATAAACTCGGAGAATTCGTGACGAGCGCCCATTAAATCGGAAACCTTTATTTCAATTAGCACCAAATTATACACTCAAATTAAAGTACGACACCGTAACCAAATCTCGATATGCATATTGAGAAAGCTTGAATGCATGAAAAAGCAACATAAATATGTAGAATGAACGAAAAAAGTCAATTGATTGCCTCCTCCCGTACGTAAACATGTCGATGGGCGCTCTCATAAAGTGTAAGTGGATATTTTTAACGGCTTCGATATTTAATATTTATTGCGACACGGACATCCAATATGAGCCAACGATTTATACACCCAATCCCGTTGTACAGATACCTACTAATTGATAACAGAACGACTTGTAGTGACATATTTTGTAATTGCCTTTAATTGGTGTTTAAGTGCCTATTTATTATCGGGTTAATAAAACTTCACAAGCTATTTTGTGGACTTGTTTCATACAAGCGACAGCACGTGTACTTAAATTGCCGTAATTAATTTGATTAATTCGTTAAACATTCATTTAATTCAATTGCTTTGTGGCGTAATTATTACCACACTAACCTATCGTTCGAGGATCCTAGGTTCGATTTCGAGCAAAAGTTTTTATAATGAAAATAGTTAAGTCTGTCTAAGATATGTATCCTTTGCGAAAGGATACAACGTTAGTAAAAAGGTTGTATATTATAAACTGTAAAATATAAGCAACCTTTAAATGTTGGCGTTCGATCATTTGCAGATTTTTATGTAAGTACTTACCTACTTTAAAAACTTTATTAAAGTTATTGTTTGAAACTTTCACATGAATTTCAATTTATGTAATAGGTAACAAACAAGTTCTTTGATTAATCTGACCGGAAACAATGTAGCATGTAATATTACGCTTTAAGAACATTTTAATGGGTATTTTAGAATTAGCCGCAAGCCGTTTCATGTGCATAAATCAATAAACAATGCTTACTGACTTAACGAATGTTATGATGACCCTAGAAGAGCTCTCTATTTATAAACTTATTTGATTTCGTTACAATCTACTAAAATAAAACAATTGTAGAGCAAGTCGGTGATTACAAATGTTATTAAGTTCAAACGCAGAATGAATGCTTATTCGTAAAGTAGGTACTTAAAAAAATATAAGTAGTTCAATTTTTTTCTTCTATCTGGATGAACTTAGAAACTAATAAACCAATTTTGACAAGATTTTAACACAAATGCTCCAATGTTTTATCAGAGCCATAAAGGCGAAAGTACAAAGTACCTCAAAAATATGTAAAATTGCTGTGTAAAATTGAAATCCTTACATTGACGTATTCGTGTAGAGTTGCGGTAGGAAGCTTGTTATAAACAAAACCAATGTAACTTGAAGGAGATGCGGACATCGCTCCCGTAAGGACGTTAGCGTGTTTGTTGATTCAAGCTACTTTTCGACTTTGGATAGCCTAATCGTTGTCCGTCGTATCTCGGTAGACGGATCGAACATTAACAATGACTTTTATTGTCTTATAAACAAAGTAGGTACTCATAATAAATCTTTCCTCGAGTGATTTCCGGAAAACCATTCGAGTTAGAATAGCGATTAACGAGGAAGTCGTTCAATGCACCCGTTTAACTCATTTGACGATCGCGATCACGATAAATTTTATTAATTGGTTTTTGTATCTTTTTAATCGCCTTAAACAAGTTCCATAAATGTCTCTTTAACTTACTACGAATGGTTCTTTTGATATAAAAAGGCAATAAACTTACAAGTAGCGCCATATGGTTATAACAATGTTTGTTTTGTGAAATAATATTGTAACTACGGTAGCAGGTAGGTGTTTCTTGTCTTCATATCGATCTATACCTACTCAAGATAAATGTTTACGTTCCGTTCCTTGGATTCGGTCTTTTATGCGTTCCCAATGTGTCTGAGCTGTTTGTTTTCGTTAAAGAAAAACGTTGGCGAGGGAATTCGCAGATTACAAGATATATTTCAATATTGCTTGCAGAAAGTAAATGATTATAGTTATAATTCAACGTTTCACAGCTGCGTTGATAAGTCGCACGTGTGTGGTCGTGCAATACATTTTGTAGCAAATCTTTTGATCCCGTCGACGTTCAGTTTACAGTATCGAAGTCGGAGCTCGCAGGATGCAAACTATACTGATTTATGCTCATATGATAGCTGCGAAGCTAAGGTTAAGGATGCTGCTTGTAAATTTGTAGTTATTACGATGATATATGAAGCCAAAGCTTGAGAACTGCAGAATCGCAATATTTACTAGCCAGCCAGCCTAAACGTTATCTATACAAATAAATAAAATATACCTGTCGCATTGTAAGCAGATATGCTTATTTGCGCGATACGAAAATATAAAACCTGTTTAAAATTTATGTCTGTTCCAGTGTACGCGTAATCTTGGGAACAGCTGAGAAGCCGAATATATTTTGTCAGAATCACAGAAAGTGTTTGGGAATTTTGTTCAAAAGAAATAAACTGCCTAGGGTTGACTGTAGGCTCGTTTAAAGTAAAGACACGTTAAGCCGCATGTTCATTAGAGTTGTACCTGTCACCGAATTATAACAGTAACTAGGTATAAAAGTATCCTTGTTCGGGACGTCCAGAGTGCGTCTCAGAATCGCTTGGTAAGATCCATTTGCCGTTTAATTGAAGTTTCGGGACGGTCTTTCATGATGATCTTTGAACGATGTTAATTAATTTATTATTTTGAGTCCTCACAGTTCCTCCGTTTCACTTGAAAATGCTCCCAATTCTAGTTCACACGTCATATTTTAAATGCTTTTTGTTATGTCCTTGGGTTTCCTCAGGACACTGGTGTCGCTGTAGGTATCTCTCAAGAAAAATTATGTGTCTTCTGTCAGCTGTGATACTCAGTGTAAAAATGTGTATAGGTTTGCAACGTGTTACAACCTTCGACTCGACATAAATAATCACACTGCGAGCGCCTTTGATTTGCGGAAGAAACTGACAGTCCTCGGCGCAACCTGCTCGCGTTGGTCTTGCGACAGGGCTACGGGTTATATTTTTATTATACTGGCGTATTTAGGTACTATGATTTTTGGTAACAGTTATTAAGTTAATCGCGTTGATAAAATGGGTATACGTTTTTTTTATAAGATTAAATCAGCAAACAAGCATGTAGACCACCTGAAGTAGACACTGCCGCCCATGGACATCTAATCAACCCCAGATAAGATAGAGATCTAGTAACAGATGCTTTGCTACCCCTGAGTACTAAAATGGTTGAATGTGAGCCGGCAACCAATCCCTTTCACCGAAACACAGGAACAACTTGACGCTAGAAACAGGTGTGGCGGTGGTAGCTCCTCGATCGAACTATTCTCTTTCTACCACCTTCCAAAAACGTACACAATATATGTATTGTAGTTTTTCATTATGCAATAGTTAGAGTTACATCTTGCTAGTGGGTACGCAGCCTAATATAAAAGTTACCTACAGTTATAGCTAAATACCAATACCTGGTTAGGCCAGAACGTCGTAAGTTGATTTTTTTCTGGGTTCAATAGTTTATTTTCGTGTTTATGTTACTGGGCTTGTAATTATCTGTTGACACTCAAAACACAGAGAAATAACATGAGACTACGTGTAGAAAGCGTCATAAACTGCCTAAAGAGCAAACCAGAATGGAATTCCATCTCATGTGGAATGTTCATATGGAATTGTTAAACTATTAATTATCAAACGGTTGTTGTAATGGAATGCACGAAACGATGTTAATGTTAGGGAAATGAAATATTACATACTACATATACATTATCTACTACAATTATTTAAGTCAACTTACTCTTCAATAAAGAGAGTATGTATCTAATACATCAAGAGACACATCAACATAATAAACAAAAAATACCTACAACCGACTTCTATGCTACTAAAAAGTAAAATAAAATGTTATCTTGGTACAAATTCCCGAAATTGGCGCGCATCAAAATATTTTACTGGATAATGACGAGGAAATTGTGTCCTATATGAGCGCCGACTTCAGAACTAGCTATCATTTATTTAAATATTTTAACAAAACATCTACTACTTCTATGGTCAGTCTTAGATGTTTTGTTAAAATATTTTTTCGGTTTTTAGTTATGATATACTAATTTTTGTATTAACATAATATCACAAATTTTGTGTAGTTTCAGCAGAACATCACTAAACTGGAAAGGAACCACCAAGAAATACTACAATACCTACTTTTCGACAAAATATCAAAGTAGAAGTAAATAAAATACGAATTACTACTCGTCAGATCTCGCTCAAATTTACTTACGATCACATGACAAGTACCAGCTTTCGCATATAAAATAACATCATAATCAATACACCTGGTAAGAAGTTATAAAGTATCAACACACTCCTGGTTTTTGCAAATCGGGTAAAAAAATAGTACTAAATACTATTATCTTTGCAATGTAAGAGCCACTCATAAAGATATATAATATACTTACTTAAAAAATAAATGTAAGAGCTAAAAATTCAAGGCTTTGAACGTCAAGTCCAATGGTGATTTTTCAAAGTCAGGTATTAATTTTTTTTTATCGCTCTAATGAAGAATTAATTATTGCGAGTCATCTATGAGTTTCCCATTAAGCCCTCTGTCTACAAAACCACATTTGGCTAATATGCTCCACAAAATCTGTCTATTTTAATAAAGGGATCTAACCCAGCCTTGAAACAGATCAACTAATCTTACTAGTCTATCTCGTAGTAAAGTAGGAAAAAAAGACTCAATACTTGGAAAAGGCCTAGTTATCGCGCTAATTCCAAATAGTTTTATAGCCATGTCAACATTGTACACAATAATGATGTCATATGTTTGATATTTACTAAATTAGGTATATTTATGTACCATTCTCTAATTAGGTATATTTATGTACTTACATAAATATACCTAATTAGAGTTAATAAGTATTAACGCACCCAAATTGTAAGTATGTAAGTATGTAAGTAAAAAGGAACCTATCTAATCAGCATAATGGGAGCCGTTTACTGTTTAATATTTAATAACTTTTTTATTTGGAGTTGACACGTTCTAAGTACCTGATTTTTAAATTCAATTCTATAGTTTTAGAAGGTATATTCCGGACATGTCATATAAGAGCCGTTGCCGGACTCTAACTACATACATGTAGTCACCAAACTACTGGTCGCGTTACGTACATTCTAAATATACGTAATGACAAGATAAATCTAATAAAGTATTGTTCTAGCTCGGTAATAATAGCTTAGTTTGTATAAAGTGGTACGATCGGTGATTGCGCTATATCGGGGCGCGGATGCGGCACAGGCGCGCTCGACAGGACAAACAAACGGACGTAATCGATTCTAGAGCTGAGAACATTTGTTCTTCGATCATATTATAGATATCGACTGTTTACATTTATACGTACAATAAATCTAATTTCTATCTTCTATTAAACACATACGTAAATCCTTTTATTTGTAAGCATTATTAACTTTTATTTTACTACCTATGTTGCGAAATTGACCTTATACGAGTACAGTGGGTTTATTCATAGAGGGTTTAGGTTCGATCGATGGTTAAATTTTGCCTGAGATTTTTGAGATGGATCGAGACCCTGCTGTGAGTTTCCTTGCTTGTTCGTAGAAGGTTAATAGGAATATGTTTTGCGACGATTGTTAAGATTTAAATTATTCCTACATCACTACGCTCGGAAGCAAAATATCGAAAAGTGATAATATAATTTAAAAAACACTCACCTGTTCATGAATCCACATTAAAATAGCGACTACGTATTTAAAATTTTAACAGTTATATTCCCAAAAACAGAAAACAACAGAATGCAGATTGCATATGTTTTTCTCACGTTCCTTTTACATAGTTTTATTTTTATGAATCCAATATGAAATAAAGTGCCAGTATTGTATAATTGTAAAAAAAGTAGGAAATTAAAATTATATTTCTTTTTTATAATTTAAATTATAAAGTTATAAAACATTATAAAATCATATTAATCGTCTCGAAACACCACTTCAAATATTTTTCCCATCGAGTTTTTATTACTATATCATATTTCAGGATCTGGCGCTCAGATCTGACTAGTGCATACATGCGATTTTGTCTGCGTGAACTTAAGAATATTATTGTGTCTAGAATAGAAGTACAACAAACATGTGATTAATGAAAAGATCAAAACTCCCATTATCTTAAGCAATAATATTACAAATGATGTTACACAAATTATAAATATAGTAGTTATGCCATGCCATGCCACATACAAATGTAATTCCGGTCGGAATTAAGATGACGGAGAACGGAAAAAAGTATTTTTGTATCATAAAAGGGATTATTCATGTTAGTTCTGACGAGAACTAAAAGCAGTTAAAATTTCAGACCAATCGGTTAAATAGTAAATAAGTTTTGGCTCGGACCGACCAGAAAACCACTGTTTTGAGAAAAGTGCGTTTAAAGTTTTAGAACCTGATTGTAATAAGTAAAGACTCAGTAGTTCAGACCCATGACAAGTTTTTTCTATAAATTAGCTGGATTAGGTGGATTATCGAACGTACATATTATGTTGGAATTTATTTTTGGTAGGGCACCAATAATCTACGACCCTCCGGGCAACAAGGATGCCGAGGCTGTTAAGCAGTAAAATTCTGCACTATGAGACTCTCTAAAACTCTTTATAACTCCGTTGCTATTTCGAATTTCTGTCTAAAATTTTCACGCTATATTCTTATTGTACAGTGACTAGCATAAATATATGACTATGGGCACATTATCAAAAATATCTGTCTCCGAACGAGTTCAGAATATCTGTCTGCACAAACTCAGCAAAAATATCAGATATTAGGAGGTCGCATAATTAAGTAGCATCAAAATTATGTGACGTAAATTAACATCAAATACTCGTAATTGTGACCACCTTTCGAAGCAAAAATGCCTGACGTTATCAAATCTAAAATAATGTGACTTTCCACGGAATGCTAATAAATGTGCCGTTTTGTCAACTTGGATATAGTAATTTAAATGTCTATAGTTACTTTATTTTTTATCTGTCTCATTAGCCTAGTTGTCGCAAGCACTACAACTGCGCAAGGATCTAATTAAATTATGGTCGGGCAAAGTATTTTGGTTATATCTACGACAATTTTCCTAGTACGTAAGGTCTTGAAGTTTGAAATAAAGTAACTGTCAAAATATGGGAATTAATTTCGAGCCATCCCTTTAAAACGTAAGTATTATGGTACACTATAAATATGTGACGTCACTTGTGGCAACACGATGCGATCTCTTATGGAGTGCACATATATGTACCATTGTCTATTTCTGTACTTTGCATTGACTCATCAAAGTAAGCATAAATATGATATGTCAACTAGGTGGCATAGTAATATATTTATGCCCGTGACTGTACTTATCGTACTTGCGAATGATGAAAAAATTCGATTACCAAACTACTACATTAATTACATTTGAATCATATAGGAAGCGACCGTCATGCACGCCCCTTAAACATTAATATTAAATATCTAACAATTAAAAACTGCCCTTAGCGCAAAAGCGGTATCTCGAAAAAAAACGTTTATTATTTTTATGGCTTCGGATAGCTTATTAAATTTACCTTATGATCTTGGCCAGATATTAAAAATCTAGTTTTAAAATATCCTTACTAAGCAAAACAGGAAAACGAATTTCACATAACATCATTTCTCGGTGACGATGATCGATGATCAAATGAGATACCATTTTTGAACTTTTGAGGGGAGAATAAGAGAATATGTAATATGAATAATATTTCTAAGCGTTAATTCATAATCCATTCATTTGTTTTTGCATGATCGAGCAACAAACATCAAATATTCGCATAATCTGATAATATTAATAGAATAATAAGATTAGAAAAATATAGTAAACGGGCAGGTTGATACTGCCTGTTACGGAAGAGTCTCTTATGAAACCAATAGGTATTTACTCTTTAGGTAGGAACGCTTTCTACACTCATAGCCTCACACTAGGATTTTCTCCTGGATCGTGGGTACCTTAGACACACAAAGATGAATACACAAACACCCAGACCCAGAACAAAAATCTAAACGTATCATTCAGATGTCTGTCTGGTCGGGGATCGGTCCCAGGACCCAGTGCGTGTCAAACCGGTAGGGTGACCGCTCCGCCACGCGAGTCGTCAAATAGCCAATAGGTAGGTATTTCAAGTAAATCAAGCCAGACCTGTGTTTTAATGAAATCTGTTTAAAATTTCCTTGATAAGGTTGAACAGATCAGCGTAGGAATAAATTATGTAGGTAAGATTCTTAGGCGTTCGTATATAATTCGCTGCCTCTGTAGAAATTATTTAGGAATCTAGAATTTTATGTAAAACAAGCGTGATATTGCGGCTTCACTCATGTGCACCCATGACCATCATAATGTAAGGCATGTTTTTTATCTTTTATGTAAACACTCTGATAATCATTGTAGGATATTACTTAGTATCCTTTTGACGGGACTAGCAAATTTCTTTTCCAGAACATAAATGTGCAAAATTAGTCCCGTCAAAACGTTTAATGACTGCAGACCTACCTAACTGGGAAATTAAATAATGTAAATAAAACATCAGTTTACCTTTATTTAGATAGTTTTTTTCATCTATACTAATATTATAACGCAGTAGAGTTTGTTTGGTTGAACGGGCTAATCTCAGGAATGACTGGTTCGAATGTAAAATATATTTTTGGATTGAATAGTCCGTTTAATAGGTGATAGGCTATATAACACGCTATGTTTGTTTGTTTGTTTCTTATTTAGTAGCGGATGAAACCTCGTAGCACACCTAGTAATATCTATTATTTTAATGCCATAGTGTTAGTTCTATTGGTTCAACTCGACTGTCTCATTTATTTCTGCCTGCAATAGCGTTGTTAACAGCGGTTCTGGTTTAAACAGTGTAAGGGATGTACCTATCCGAGGTTTTTAGTAGG
>DWLI01004285.1:0-10995 GCA_018249915.1 Cecropterus dorantes dorantes
AAAGTGAATATAACACCCTTTTAAGATATTACAATAATTACGTTTTTAAATAAAACTTTTAAGTTTTTTTCAAAATGTTAAAAGTTTTATAAGTATCAAGTTAAAAGTTGGAAAAACCACAACACTTTTGGCGAACACTGCTCATTGATCTCTTATAATTAAGGATTTCGTGTTGTTTCAGTGCTTATCAAAAGTATTCAATATATAAGCACTAGATACAATTAAAACGTGTAATTGAGTTCATTTAAACATCCAACCTGATACACATATATCACGTTATTAGTAATATATTATTATAAATGATAACTAGTAATATATGATTCGTGTTTAATTTAAACGAATATGTAAAATCCCTAAGGGGCTTAATTTCATAAATCAACAAAGCGACTGTTTCGATTGTCCGCAGATATAAACTTGAATGCAAATTAACGATTTTGAAATTTACTTTAATACAGATACAGAAACATAGCGCCACATAAAACCCACAGTTTATCGGTAACATATTTACGATTAGCCTAAATATTAGACAAATGTTAGATAAAACTGAAACAAGCAATAAATAAAACAAAACTAGATGTACCACTTACAAACTGTATTGTTTTCGATTATTTGAAAGCTGCTCAAGATAAATAGCTCTGATTTGAAGTCATAAAACCAGATTAAGGAAAGTGTATTGAAACGTTTCAAATATTGAAATTTGTACGGTCAAATAAATATTGCTATAGAGAAAAGTTACCAGGAATTCTACGAAATAGGTTTTAAAGGTTATATTGAATTTGAGACGAGAATGTCATTGCCATTTTCATTTAGAAATTTATTCGCCCTATTTGCCATTTAGAAATTTATTCGCTCTTTTGACCCATGAATTGACTACCTCGACTTAGACTTTTAAATTTAAGATATGTTGTCATAATATCCTATTATTGAAACCAATTTAAATAAACATTGATGAGCATCATCGATTTAAATACTTCGGATAAATCTTGTGGGTACATTCTTCTGCAAGATGCAACTTAAGGAAGCGGCTACGTAGGTACCGGCCGGGGTTCCTTCAATAAATAAAAAAACTTTAGCAAAACTTTTCCTTGTAAGTAGGGACCAAGCAGTTGTTTCCGCGAGCTCACAACAGTTACCATACATGTTTGTGTTGGGGGAGACAACCCCTATAAATCGATCGGTTTCCTGCGATCGCCACCCCATTGCAAACCCGAGGAAACGTATCACGTTCGTCCTTTTATGTAGGGGTGACTTAATTAGCACTGATTTGACGGTCCATCAATGTAATGGGTTCAAGTAATGGCGTATTACCAAGCCTATAAATCTTCTTATTGATTTTTACTAAGAAGTCAGGGGTCAGAATATTGTTATGAAGTGACCGATTTACTGCGCTGTTGATTTCGCCATTTTTTTTCTTATGTTTGGCTCACTTTTTATTATTTGATATGTAGTGAAACTGATAAAAAATCATAATTTTTGGCTCGGTTTAAAAATAGAATATATTTAGTTTGTAACTTTACCCGTTTTTAGATGGAACAGAAGCGTTGTGTGAAACATAAACTGAGAATCATCACACTTTACTCCTAAAACTGACGAATTGTACAGAACATACCTTTTGAAGTGGAACAATAAAAAGAGTAAAAGTAGCACTCAGTAGTGTTTTAACAAACAGCGATGTAACGCATAAAACTCGGGTTTATGCCGTGATAAATGTCAATGTTGTACCTCTTTCGAATTAAGAAGACGCGTTAAGAGATCTTTATGAAAATGGGTCTAAGATAGAAAATTGATTGAGTGGTGAGTCATTGTGAGATGTAAGAATTAAAGTTGTGATTGGAAATGCCATTGGTAGCACTGAAACAGACAGACGGACAGTAAAATCGCTGTTACCCTTCGCCGCTATCAATTTTCTAATGCAGTTAACGTCAAAACTGCACTCAGACGGTTGTTGTGTTGCTTGCACACTGGGAGCTCGAATTATGTACACTGATGCATTGTCGAATGTAGTAATTAATCATATGAAAGCGGGTTTACTTACGCATGGCTTAGCTTTGATACTCCGCGTGTCTGCGACTAATAAAAAAATATAATAATATTCTTTCGTGTTTATCTTCACAAGCTTTATTAATTATTCCTATATTCACTCAGATACAAATATCTTGTATAAGTACTGTATATGTTTTAATCGTGCAAACATAAATAATAAATTAAAAGCATGAAATCTTCAAAATTTGCCTTGGACCTGGATAGGCTAAATACAGTATCAGAAAGTCAATTTTAAATTAGATTGTGGTCTTATAAATTATTTTCAGAACAATTAAGCAAACAGTAAGATTGCTTGATAGACCTTCAACTCATTTCTATAAATATCGAACAGTACGTGTATTCACGGCAGCGCTGACGCCCAACAATCACACGTCACTGGCACATGTAACTGCGCCGGAAGGATTCTCAAATATAAATAGAGGAAATGGCTCATTTATAAAATGTTACGACCGACCCGAGGGGCGTAGCTCACTATAATAACGCACATATTAGAAAATTTTCCCATAATCAGCAAATCGTCGAGATATGTGCAGTCCAAATGGGCTCTTGAACGTGTATTATTGTCCATTACACATAAAATAGTATCGGAAAACGATTTGGAGCCCAGACGGAATCTCTAACAAAAGGAGGCCCGAAGAGAATAAAACAAAGAAAGTTTTTATAACTCTCTGAATCGCCGCTATCCGAGAGTCGAGGAACTCCATGTGGAATATTTTTATCGAATCACCCGTCGTCTTTTACTGCTACGTTTAAAATAATATTCTGTATCGAAATCTATTGTTTAGGAGGAGCTTTTGAACCAATTTTTACCAATATGATTTTCTTACACAATTTTGCTGTTCAACACCAGATGTATGTATTTTAATTTCACGCACAATTGCCAAAAATTTGTTCATGACGCCCGAGATTAGATCTTGTTTCGCTAAGACCCTGAGTATTCCTGATAACAGTAGCATGAGTATTGTTGCATTTTGTTGTAAAATTTTCACCGTTAAAGTTTTTATCATTTGCATACAATTGTGATCACAAAGTTAAAGTAAAGAACTTATTAAACCAATTCATAACAATGTTTTATTTAAAGAAAACATTCATTAAAAAAGACATATAAAACGTTTCAAGATACACTGCATCTGACACAATTTCGATAAAATTACCTTTAGCGAAGTTTTGTTCAGTTAAGACAAACAGGCCATTAAAATTTGGAATGCTCAACGGCATCCTCGAAAGGGCGTTAAAATATTATTACCGAGAGCAATAAAGTTTCAGCGCTGAGGTTTGGTGACAAACGGCTGTTAAAGTGGACAGCGACAAGACTTGCGCCGGCTATTAGACTCAATTCACTTTGGCTGCAATCAAAAACCGGCCAATAAATATTCGCATAGTGTCTACTCTAATAACTTTACAAATACGTAAATTTATTGTAACAATTTCAAAATACCTGTTGTTTGAACGATATCAAAAGTTGTAATCTGTTTCTAAATGATTAAATGGTTTTGTTGATAGTATGATCATTTTTACCAAAATATACTTTTAAGATACATGACAATCACACAGTAACACATCACAGTAGAATTGACAACCTACAGGTATCTAGTGTTCTAGTAGTTCAACAGTAGCCGTATAATTTAAGTTGGAAAAAACAAATGATCCTTTTTTGTGAGCAACTATAGGAAAAATAGTTATTATCTTACTTCAAAGTGTTAACAATAAGCCAAAATTTATGTCCCTAAAATATATCACGAAACAAACACACAAAACCTATTTGATTTACAAATTTTATTCAACTTCTAAAAAACACAAGTTCAGTGTATGCGATTTGAATTCGATTACTACTTAATCCGCTTACATTAAAATATTTTGAAACTTGTTCCGTTAACTCTAAAACTGAATATATAACATGCTTTTTTATTCTTTCTTTGTTGTGTTTTTTCTGTTACATGCTGTAGTGGTGCAATGTTTTGTAAATTTAAATAGCCAATGTATTGTTTTAAAAAAATATGTTTATAGAGTTTTTTAAACATAATAGAAAACGGACATCACACGAAAAGCCGCATTACAATCTGCTATCAAATTGACAAGTCTAGGTTCAAACGTAATAAAAGTCTAGTCTAGTCTAAAATATAAGTAGAATTTCGGTCACGCTCGCTTCGGGAGCATCCCGAGGGAAGTGTCGCGACGGGATTTGCGGATCGAGTCGAGCGCCGGTCTTGATTGTCTCCTGGCTTTTGACTCCAATTGTAGACTAGTACAGTACGAATGAGATTTGTCCTGGTACTGACATAAAACTTGTGAGCCTCCAATAACTAACGAAAGCAATGAGTGAGTTTGCAATTGTCTTTATTAGGTGCAAGATTTTTTTTCATTATAGGCATCCCCCAAGGTCCGGCTTTTGGACCACAACTGTTACTTTACCTAACTCCTTGCGCTTATATTATAGTTAAGTAATATTTAAAAATTTCGGTTAATTCATATTCACGATTATTATTGGTAATAAACTTAAGAAAACAAACTTAAACAAATATTTTAGTGTTGCTCATATAACTCCTAAATTGAGCTAAAAGAAAGCTTTTAAAAGTTTCTAAGCAACGTCTGAGTGAGACCGCTAGCGGAACACTAAACTTCTCTTTTAGTATTTCTTTTTATTCGCAGCTCAAACATGAAGTGGTTCTGCCGGCGTCGGCTATTATAAGTTATGGTGCTCTCTTCACATTATTATTCACATGAAAAATTCAACAGTGTCGCGCGAGTTATAAAATGAAACAAACCTTCTTTTGGGAAACAAACATTTGAATTTTTGACTTGGCGACATTTTGAAGGACTTACTATTCTTCTGAAAAGGCCGTAGCGCGAAAGGTCACACTATGTGCAAAATTGATCTATTACTAATTTTTTCTCGTTTGTGTTTTTTTAAACCTTGTTATATCAAGATTTAATGTCCAAGTAGTAGGTACCACCGCCACACCTATTTCTCACGTGAAACAGTTTTTGAGTTTCGATGGAAAGGCGACCATCTCAGTTCTAGTAGAGAGTAGCTACGTGTCTGTGATAGAGTCGAGCGATAGAACGCTTGTTATAGAAATTTCTTACAGATGACAATGGGCTGCTGGAACCTCTTACCATCAGATGTACAGCAAGCTCGTTTGCTATTTCATTCTAAAAAATCTCTCTTTTATCTCTTAAACAGTATCTTCGTATCAGTCACTATCAGTTAAATTATGTTGTTTGTTTGTAGCTTTTCTATTTTGTCTTTTGGATCAATTTGCTCTCTTTTAGTCGCACTAGTTTATTATTCATTTGCAGTAAAAAGAGGCCCTTCATGTTTGCGTCAAATTTTGTGATGCGGATATCTTGAGAATCGTGTCTAATGAATTTTACATTGAAACGTGTCGGCTTTTGAACACATTTTTTGTGCGACCGTTATGGGACTACGAGATACATAAAATTTGTTCCGGAAACGGCAACCATTAAATTTCTATTACATAAAATAGGTATGTTTAATCTGAATAGTAATTTGATGTCATAGTAATTGTTGTTTACGTTGTCAGGCTCATTACTGTTCTAATAAAATTAGGTAATATATCGCACTGTATACGACCAGATTGTCCAATTATAGATTATCATTAGGAATTACTGTTATAGTTATGGAAATCATTTATGCGAACATTACAAATTGTAGAAAGTGTCATTGAAGTGTAAATTCATTGCTCCAAGACCTAAGAGGAAACTACGTAAAAACTAACAAAAATAAACATGCGCCCAGACACAAAGTAACTCATAGTAACTGTTTACTTTTAGACGTCTATTAACCCTTCTAATTCTATAGAACACTTAACCCTCCCAGAGAGAGTGTTCTCGTATCCAACTATAGGATTTAAAGGAGCTTAAAAGCTTACAGTAATAGAAGGTGATTTTATATCAGGTAGCGGTTCACAGTGGCAAGCTTACACTAAATTACAGGCGGTGAGGCTAAGCAGGCTGAATTAAAAGCTCGGACCGGCCATTTCAGCCCCAACTATCTTCCTTGAAAATTGGCGCGATGCACTTCACTGTTAGATAAAGCTGGAGCTTTAACCTATTTTAAAGCTTATTTACTTCCCGGTAAATTTGAAAAGTGAATGAATTTCTCTATTTGTTAATGATCAATGTTATGGTATAATACTAATACAGAACAATTACATTTTTACAGTAACTTTTGTTTTTTTTTTTAACCTAACGTTATAAAACTCGTAACAGTAAAAAAGTACTTGAGCAGAAAGTGCAACAGAGAGCAGCATGCAACGTATCTATGTTCCTTATTTGGTCCCTCTTCCGAAGTGTTCAATAATAAAAACTGAAAACGCTATAACCTCGCCGTCACATCGACGCCCGGAGCGCGGCCATAAAACATCACCGAGCCGGGGAGGCCGTAACAAATACGCGTCAATCAATCTGGGACAGGAAGACCGCAACTCACGTGCATTGTTTAAAATTACACGTTCTATCCAAACTGATGATGTAGAACAAAATGTAAGGTCTACTCTACAGATGTTTATTCAGAAGCTGATGGAGATACGTATGTTATTATGGTCTTTTCTGTTGAGTATCAGAAAATATATATAAGAAAATAATATACAAAGTGAACCACATTCGTAAGAAAAAGTAAAAGGATGTACGAGTAGATATAAAATACGCGTTAATCATTCGGAGACATCGATATTATATCAACAACGACAGAGAAAAAGATGTCCACTACCATGTATGGATCAGATATAAGTTCATAAGTGTGATCGTAAAAAAGTTTCATGTCGTGGTAATGTTTCATGGAGACGCGGTCGCAAAACATCGCAGGGGAGAAACGCGTAATAAACACGCGTTAATCAGTTCAGAGAAGCTGTAATCACTTAGAAAGTTTTTGTCGCAGAACAGGATACAGACTGTATAAGAAAATGAAGAAAATCCAAGGACTACTACGAGTTCTGTGAACTTATCTAATGATATCTTAGCTATTTGTCTCTATATGCTCCACATTTTTATTTTGGAAGGTAGTAGGTCTGTGGTCGACTTCAGAGGCACCACCGCTGCACCAATTTCTCCCTAATAACAGCAGAGTTTAGTGCTTCTGTGTTTCGAATGAATAGATATGGTAAGGGTGCCTCCTGTACTTATCTTAGGAGTTCCAACTTACTTCACAGGCATATGTGAACAAACTCAGGTAAGACTTTCTAATTTAGGGCAAATTACAGCTGTTTATGGGCGAAAGTGACCACTATCCTTAAGTAGACTGCATACCCATTTGATACTTACATATTAAGAAAAGCCCACTTGCAGTTGTTTACCCTTAACTCCTTTAATAATACGGATGTAACATCTTTGAAAACATTATTAATAACAGTACCATTTAGGTGTTCTCAAATTCTTCCCCATAACAATAAATTATCATTATCTTTTTTTTATTCTAGCGTTGAATAAGACCACAAAGAATTATTTTTTGGATTAATATTATTCGTAAGAATATTCAGTAAAACACCACCACACATGATTATATTTTGGCTTACAAGTTCAACAATGTTTTTCACATCGCCCAGAGCGAGGTCATAAAACATCGAGGCGAGGGAGAGACGTAACAAATACCCGTCAATCAGTTGGGGACGGAAAACCGCAATCACACCGATATGTGAAGCCTTTGTCGCAGAAGGATATGTTTGTGTCCACCGAATTATCACCCTTAGAATCAAAATGCAGGGTATCTATAATAACAATTATTTTATAAAATTATCAATTAACAACTTTGAGTATACTTTTGTATAATATCGCATCTATAGCAACATCGTTTTTTTATGTAATGGGTACCTTATGTGTTATCTTAGCATTTATTCAAGAGAAAATAATTGATAAAAATAACGAGGTAGAGAAAATTAAATTAAAGGTCCATACTATTCCAATGTTAAAATTTGAGTAATAATAATAATAATATTACGTAGCGTAAATCGTTAATACGTATTATAATCTATATTATACTCAATTTACAGTTTAACGTTAAACTCAATTTAACCTCTTTGATGGCTTCAATTTTACTGTTAAGAGAATTACCCTGTAATTCGGAGAATAAAACCAGGCAACAGTTATAAAGCAAATAATACGGGTTTATATTAAATTCAATACTGCTTCTGAAAAAAGATTGACGCTAAAGCCACATGGCCTTGCGAGGTGGATTTTGCGGTGAACCTCGAACCCTTTCTAACCGAGTGACATACGCTTGAAGACTTATTTGGAGCCTGTGGAACTGGTCGCGATTGGCCTGACGTGGGACCAAATTGGAATCGCTATCCAACTGTTTTTCTCAATTTGAAATTTTTCTTTTTGTATCCCGTGGAATGCCGGTACTATGTACGAAGTAATTGATCTAAAGGATGCGTTTGATCACTACAGGTACAGTTGAACTGCGTGGAATAAATAAAAACATATTAAATAATGAATTTATGTTGAAGAAATCGAGATGTTGAGTTTCAAGAAATATTTCTTAATATAATTATACCCGTATTGGTTACTTTATAACTGTTATTTAGTTTGATTGTATGGTAATTTGGTTACCAGTAAACTTAAGCTTTCAAAAATGTTAAATTTAATTTACCTTCAAATTTTAAGTTGAGTGAGTATACTTCTTAATTTAGTAATAATATACTTCTTAATATAGCAATACAACCCAAGTCTATAACAGAGAAAGTGCTAATGAAGCATTACCAAAGCGTGTACTATGTTATCGATTATATACATCTAATCGCGTAGCCGAATCTATAACCATTAAAATTTATAGGATGTATAGAGTTTACGTAAATGTTTTTAAAATTAGGATACACTTCAATTTTTTTTTACAGAAATTGACCATGTTTCCTCGTTTCTTTGTTCGATATGAGACTTGTCTTTTACAAATGTTCCGAGTCTTTATTTTTTACAGAAAATCGCGTTGAGCCTTGGCACCTATCACTGTATCATGCCTTATTTGGACGAGATTATTGACATTTGATTCCTAGCTTGTTTCAAACTAAATATCACGAGACCATTTGACCATTACGCGTTGTTGATCATTGTAACCTACATTCTGACGAATTACGTAAACATACCCATTTACGTTAGTTCATATTATGTCTAGTTTACGCTTGCTTGAGTTATAACTGATTGGGTGTGTATTTAATTGAATTGACATGTTAGAGTTTACTTGGATCTTTTTTATTTAAAATATTTACTACATTTGCGAAACGCTATGACTATACTGGTCTGACTGGAACTGGATGTAATCATGAACTTACACTACAATCTTAATCTTGCAGCAATAAATCAATAGATTTTTCTTAATTCATTTTTAGACCCACTACTAATTTCTGTATTCATTTTACCGCGTTCCCACCACAGATATTTCATACTTCAAAAGAGCTAAGAGAGATCGGCTAGTAGTAAGTTAGCTTCATACTTTGAAATAGTTAACTTTCATTGTTTGCTTCGCTTGCTTCATTATTTGAACTGTTACTTTATTTACAAGCACAATTTTCCTTCTGTTGAATAAATTATTGACTACTAGGTTGACAAAATTTTAGAAAAGAAACTATTAGCAGCTATTTGTTAATAAATAATTGATTATTACTTAAATTGAATAAAGCAAAAATGATACTTTAACACAACAAGCTGCGTTTAATTCATTGCACACCGGTGTTAAATTATATATCGCACACCACTCAATAGCAAAAATAAATCCTGTGTCAATACACATTTAAATACAGTACTAACATAACAAGAATAATGAACCGTTTGATCACAAAGACGTATTAACAATAACGTATTGCGATTTTACAAGTATTTGATGTTATCGTTTCTAAATGGGTTTTTTCATCCCCCTGTATCGCTGCATCCGCCGCCATTGTACTTAAACACCTTTCCTTTATGAAGCTTTTGAATGAGCTTTCAAAGCGTGGCTTTTATTAGCACTACGATGGTATCTCCCCCCGACTGTTTGACAGACGGGTACCCAAACATTAAAAAAATTCGAGTATTATATATCCGGCTTGCGACAATAGCCTTGCATTTAAAAAGGTATCAAATTTCTTTGGGGATAAAGCTTTAGTGTGAAAATTAAATGTCTGCTAGAATATAATTAAAATTTAAAGCGCGAATAAAAGTTTTCGAAGTAGATTATTTAGTTACATTATACTTAATTGAATTCAGGTCTTCGATTTAAAATACAGTAAAAATGTTGTCGTTAAATTGAAACCCTTTTTTATAATATTTTCTTAAATAATCGACGAAGCTTTTCTCTTTTAAGCCTTAATTTGTTGAAGATCCCTTGAGCTAATTAATTCTGAGAAAACAATTTCCCTTCACCAGAAATAAGTGCTTCAAAGAGACTTACTTAAATTTCAATTAACAAAAAATAAACTGTATACTTTATAAAACCGAAGTAGGTACGTACTTGAAATTTATTTTGGCAGAAGATTTATGTTATAGAAGAAAATAAATAAAAACGGGGAAGTTTAAATAAGCCACCCGGGTAATTTTAAAACGTCACTCTTCAGATTGTCTCACCGTAAACGAAGATGCTAAGATCTTTTTCGACCGAAAGCTAATGTTTGTCATTTTTGTGTACTATAATGTTACAAATCTATGATTATAATAGATATTTAAGAATTAATAATCTTAAATATCCCCAACATTTACTCTTGCAAGGTACAGAGTTTTTACCCTTAGTCTTTAACTACCTCAAATTCATCGCAATCAGCAAATTCATCATCTACAGTATTTGATTCTTAAAAATTTTAATTGATAATATAATCAGAATATACGGACTAATTCAAAGCTATCTTATATTAAGCTATCTTATATCTTTATATTTATTGTATTAGAGAAAAGTAGAAAACTTTTTTTAATAATCCCTTACATCTTTCTTCTGTCTTATTTCTTTACCTTTATTTCTCTTCCACATTT
>DWLI01004286.1:0-10994 GCA_018249915.1 Cecropterus dorantes dorantes
AATTGGTACTCTTAGCCTTATTGGGATTAACAGCATCCACAGGTTGTTTGCGGCAAGCTTGAAGTCCAGCTAGGACAAGAAGACTATGGACTGGAATGAAGGGATGATTTTGTTTCCCGTTGCTAGATTCCTTGACCTGCCTCCTTCGCTAGAGAGAGGTGCGGTTGCGCCAGCGATTGTTAAAGTCCTGCTTTCTACCTCTTGTTAAATAGGGATTGCGGTTGACCCAAGGGCACCTCCTTATTTGTGGCACCAGGGACGCAAGACTGATCACGCGGGAATACCATGAGGGGTTAAAGCATCGTCCTTGCTGGAAATCATTTACATACAAGATACGCCTTGCTGTCTCACCTACGGTTAAAAAAATGTTCCTAACAAAACTTTAAATAGTAAAAACTTTTGAAAACGTAGACAGATTTAAATGAAATAAATGTAACCCTTTAAATGAATGTAACCCTAACATATAGAATATTATAATTATATTTGAAACTATTATAAAAGCTTTCAATACATTCAATATTTGTTGCCATTCCAAATACATATACAAAAAGACAAACATTGGAAAATTATAATAACTATTATTACACAATTTTATTATATTGTAAGGATTACACATGATGGAACGTTTCGAAACAGCCTTCCATATATGCCTTATCTTACGCATTGTGTTTAAAAAGAAGAAGTTGGCAAGGCGACAGATATTTCAAATGGTTGCAATATCTATGCTATGAACATTTTTTTCTATCAGACTGAAATAGAAAATGCTCATGTAGTCCACCTGATGGTAAGTCATTGCCGGACATCTGTAAGCAAGTACTCAATGCGTCGCTACTCCCGAGGACTAAGATCACCCCAAATACAATTGAGCCGGCAGCCACACCCTTTCACCGTAACGCAAGAACTGCTTCACGCTAGATGCGGTGATACCTCTTTGGTCGAATTACACTGGTTCTTCCACTCGTAAATGAAAAAGTATACCTATAGAGAGCGGGCCATGGTCGTGAAGTGGCTGCTTAGTTGCCTCTTCGTCTTGGGGTGAGTATGCAGTACATCCACCTAGTTTTGGCTGTGCCTTTGAATCATCGGCTCTGCAACGTCCATCATGACCTTCAAACGCATAATCATCTTCCATCATTGGTCCGTGCTCCATCCAGTACCTGGAATTGATATAAGTACATTGGATTAATTTATTTCTGACCTTATCGTAAGCAGCGGTTTTTGATGTGAAACATTTATAGGCGCATGTAAACCGAATTGTTCGCGTGGCGATCGCCACACCGTATGTATTCGAGCGCCATAACCGGAACTATTAAGTATGGAAAAACCTAAGCGGGCTGCGGTGTTAGTTCGGCTCAGTGCGGGGTACCGTTTATAGATGGCGTTATTTTCATTATGATATTGAAATATATTTAATTCCTATTATTCCTATTCCAATTATTGATAATTAAATATATATAATTAATGATATATATTTAATTCCTGTCACAATCTTGCCTTTTATGCATATTACTTGTACTAACACGATGTTTCAAATCTGCAAGGCATTCCAATGCTGCTGTTTTTATCTGTATTTAGATACAGACAAAAAATAGCCGTCTATCGATAAAGCAAACGGGCTACATGATGGAAACTAGTCACCAACGGCCTTGGACAGTTGTAACACCAGAGGAGTCGCTAATACATCTCAGGACTTGAAGGACAGCTCTTTTTGCACCTTTCTTGAAGAGTCTCACGTCATGGCGCCCCGAGAATTTCACAGGAACAAGTCTATTCCACATTTTGCACGTTCGTGACAGGAAATATACTCTTAATTAGTTTATATTGACTTTTAATTATCTTATGAAACATGTTAATAAACATGAAGCCCTGGATCTGTGGATCAATTTGTGACCCTAAGTTAGGAAGTACTACACAGTTACACTATGACTGTGTAGTAGAATGCAATAGGTTTAGGGGTGAACTATTATGATAAGTCTGTGCCGTCCGTCTTTTTGCCGCTATCTTTAATAGGCGGCATCTCGTGATTGCAAAATTCTAAAGTAGAACAACAAGTAACAAAAACAGTAATATGACCCTGACCTGAAAGGATACGACATATCTACGGTACCCTCACAACCAAAGGATCTTTTGTCGCAGTCGATGAGTTGTTGTTCCGAAAGATCTAATGTTTGATTGTATTTTATAGCATATTGCGACTCCAAGTTACCTGTAAAAACAAAGATGATTGATGTTTTATATGAGGCTATAATATACACACGTGTACCATTTCTCGTGATAAAATTAACAAACTATTACTGTCTCTAAGGAACATACAGCTGGATGGATTGACGTCTGGAAGCAACTTCATAAGAACATATAAAAGTGAGCCGGCAACCATACCCTTCCAGCTAAACGCAAGAACTGCATAACGCTAGAAATAGACTCCCCGATGAAACTATATTCGATATATCATGTATGTATGCTGCATTTTCTTTTCTACTTCTATTTCAAGAAAAATGTTAAGTTTACAAAATTTTTATTTACCAACTGCACTAAAAGCCCAGCACCCTCCACAACGTTTTTGATCCTTGACCGCAGTGACTTTATTCTGCTCTCTCCAATCGAAGTCACCAGGAGTTTTCGTATATTGTGGGGATTTATGATCACAACTCGATACTTTAAAGTCATTTAATCCAGTATACATTCCAATAAACTCTTCATTTGTAAGATCGCTGAACTTGTTTATTCCTACAAATTAACATGTGGTAATTGATCATTATCCTCTTTATAGAAACGCTGCTAGATTTTCTCTAAGATTATCTAATACAGTTTAGAGGTAGACCAAATGTAAAGATCGGTTTTTTTTATCACATTGGATTTGAAAACGAGCACACAGTACACCTGATAATAAGTGGCCACTGCCGCCCATCTGTAAGCAACTTCTTATAGAACAGGGTTTCTATTTGAAGTCAATCACAGGTGCGTTGCAACTCCAAAGGACTGAGGTGGTCGAATCATATATAAAGGAATCGGCAACGACACCCGTAACGCAAAACTGCTTCATACTAGAAATAGGTGTGGCGGTGGTACCACCCCGGTCGAACTACACTGGTTCTATCTGGGAGATAAAAGAAGATAAGGATATAAAACATTATGAACTTCTTTCACATAGTTCTTCTCACAAAGTTTTTCTTCTCCGTTATAGGAGAACACTTAGATGACCAGTCCTTTAAAATTATCTTCCAATGACCTTTCAACTTAATCCTTAAGTGGACCTCTTGGAAAATGTCAATCTTATTTGGAGTTGCATATGCTACTTCTATTCCATAACAAAATAAACGCAAGAATTTTCTTCAGTAGTTTCAAAGACATTTTTGTCATCAACTGAATAATAATACTTGTAATGTATACTTTGCCTTGAAAAAGCATGAATTTTCTAGCCTCAAGATTGTTTTCCAATCATAATAAGAAATGAACCTTACCAAATACAGCGTGCTCACTCTCTATATTTAGTTGGTTAATAATTTTCAAATTTTGTTTAAATATTTCGAACCTCTTCGCTTTTTCGACATCATCCGCATATTTTTTATTGTAGGTTTTAATGAATTCTTCGAAAATGTCATTGACATTATCTAAATCGTACTCTTCATGGCTTCTTACAGCAAAGCTAACAGCAAAGCAAAGCAGTAATGAAAACACCCACATGCTTATTATTTCTGGACTGATTACCATCCATTATTTATTTGTGTATTTATACAGTTTATACAGGTTTTGAAAATTTAAAATATGTGTATGCTATCTTAAGTCATAAATCCTTTTAACATATTTTTCTACATTCCTGCCCACACGTGTACATTTTGTTATTGTTAATTGACTTGTCAATATCTGGTGGTATTTAATGAAAAGATAGACAGTAATGAAAACGCAACAAATGTCGACAAACCATTAATTTCCCAATCGCTCAAATCGCTTTAAGAATTTTTACCCGACGACATCAGAAGGAGGGTAAAAAATGTTTTTCAAGCTTCATATGTTTGTATGTAAATTTGTTATTTTGTACAAAAAAAGATACATATTTTTACTTATTAAAAACCATCCATCCATCCTACCAACCATCCATCCTAAATTACAAATAGTTTTCCTTGAAAAAATCAGAAATATGATTGTTTTTTCCGGCTCCTAAGTGAATATCTCCCCTTAAGTACCGGCTATCAGGATGTTGGTATGTTAAATAAAATGTTATTACTTTATGATAACGATGTTTTATTACTACATATATGTTTTGTTGCTATACCTAGTTAGAAATAAGAAATCGTTACGACAAAACAAAAAAGAAATTTCATACAATGGTAATAACTTTGATAGCCAGTATTTTAGCGGTTCGAAGGTTTGATAGTCTGTCCATAGCATTAGATTTATAGTTCTGGGTTCCGTATCAAAAACTCTAGAATTTAATAGTTTCAATAAACATCATATTATAGATGCGCCGCAAAGAGAAAACACTAGACTCGTATAAATCACAAACTTGGCAAAAGGTGTCTCACGAGCGGATAATTGGTAACAGCGGGCACCGGCTAATCCGGCTGCATTGTGATCATCTCGTGTGTGCGCGCCCTATTGTGGGAGCTTAATCAATTAATTTTATCGTGCGACTAGCAATGAGGATGGCGCGCTCCGATGACTTCAAATGAGGATAAGTGCGGCTCATTCAGGATGCGCGGATCAGGATGGATCGGTCGCATCGTTTTCGGTTTTATTAGCGCTGTGCGATCGACAGTAAATCCTTTTGTGTTATTGATATTGTTTTGTATAAAATCTGATATACAATGCCGTATAATGAAATGTGTTTTCTGTTCATGTTTCAATATTTTAAATGCATTCTTTGGACTCGTCGATATTGGAATGTTTTTGAAAACACACAATAGATACACATGTTAGCACTTAATCTTAGGTACGATGATCGGTTCTACCACCATTAAAATTATGGATAGGACAAGTTTCTCATCCGAGTCAGTAATAAGTTGAAATTACTTATCTTTCCTTTAAAACGTTATATGTGACGAATTCCACCATAAACTGTCATCGTACTCGTTGAATATCTAAAGTGTTCCGAGTTCACTGGCTAAGCAGGCATCTAAAATATGAACATAGATTTCTAACGTTACAGAATCTTATAAGAATCGTTCTCATGATCTTAATAGAAATAATGGGTCATAGACTGATTATGGACAGATTTTCCAGTTTCTAGACACTATCCATACAAAAACTGTTCTAATACGTATATATAAAGAAGATGAATTTAATTAAATTATATTTAGAGGTAATTTTTAAGGTAAAATAATAAGGTATCTATTGATACCTACCTACAAAATTGATGTGTTTTTTCTAAATTAACTGTCAATCTAAATTAACTTTAAATCTAAATTAACTTTAAATCTATTTTTTTCTAAATTAACGTTAAAGAAGACGGTACTCGTCTTACTTCAACGGAAAAAGAAATGTCAAACAATCATGCTTAACATTCGCAAAGGTTCGTCAAATGTTCTTAAACCCTCTCATTCTTAGAACTACGTAGTGTTCAGGTATTGGACAAAATGTGTTGATGATGAAAGAAAATAACAAAGTTCCTCTTCATACTCAATCAATGAAAGATTGAAAAGAAAAGCGGTAGCATCAAACTAACAATGACTCCTACCAACATCCTAATCCCACTTAAGGCGTTTTCACACAACAATGAGTTGCCCCTCCACAAAGATGGCCGTGAAAGAAATACGTGGGATTGTAATGAAATGGTTGATTACAATGAGGATAATCCGGTGCCGTACGGTCTGGTCTACAAAACTTAGCGTTTTGTACGCGGTTGTGGTACTGCAAGCGATCTGCGAGAGGCGGGTTAATTACCAAGATAACTAAAATTGCATATTAAATTGCGTCCATGTCAGAGGTTACGGACACACTCATTTGTGATTTACATTCTTTATTTGTTGGTTTAATAAGAAGGTACATTAGAATTTTGCTTTATTTTTAAATGTCCCTTAATATGCAAGATCGCATGTGAAATCACATTAAATATGTAATCGTAATACCGTATCAAGTAGCGTCCCTATGCATCAGCAATTCGATGTAGTCAATAACTATCATAATAGAGAAACATAAAAAAATCTCAGTGTGAATCATTTCATTAAAATATTTAAAAATGCTGATGACCTGCTTTCTGCAAATTTAGCGAAGTCACCCGCTATAGGTATAGATAATTGCGGTTTGATTACCCTAGGTAGTCTAGCTAGGACCTATTTTTTATTTAAAAAATAATGTTTAATCCTTTTAACTTCTCAAATTTAATTAAACTTAGGTATAGACGATAATGAATAAACTCATTAAATATTAATCAGCTTAAGAACAAGTGCCTTATTTTTTTGAGTTACACTTTTTAACACGCACATTTTAAGACTCATTTATAAAATAGACAAGTAATGTTTGTTTGTAAATAACTGTTTCTTTCAAAGATATTTTTGCATTATTTATGTTTTCGTTTTATGTATATTTTATAGCTTGTCGCTTGCTGCTTACAGTTGAACAGGTGTAGGAGTCAATTGTTGGGCTTTCCGGCTTAAGGTAAAAAGGCATGAATGAAGATTACAAAATAATGAAGCATAAAGACATTGTCGATTAATAGATGTATAATTCGTATTTGAATCGTTCTCAAGGCGCATTTAATCAAAGCCAATGGACCTCTTAACAGCTGGAACTTCATAATGAATAGTTTAGTGGTATTCATAGAATGTAAGGTAGTTAATATGAAAATAGGTTAATAATATTGCCGTGGTTACTCGCTGTTTATCTATACTAATATATATATAAAAATGAGATGGTGTGTGTTTGTGTGTTACTCAATCACACAAGAATCGCAGGTGCGACTGACATGAAATTTTGCATGGATGTAACGTTATTTAACTGGTCAGTCTATAGGCTACTTATAATGTGAAAATTTTTCCCTATTTAAATATAGCGACTTTTAAATTTGAATTTTCATGTATCTCCACGGTTAGCAAGTAAATTCTAATTTTATTGTCGCGTAGCAAAGCATAGGTACTTGAGTTCTCATGCTTACTAATTAATAATATTTATTGTTTATTGCATTTTCAAGGTTATAGATTGTTATTGCTAAGGAATTAATAGGTGTTTTATTTAAATAACTAACATATTAAGGATAGTTTGATGGAAAGTAATAAAAATATAACGATAATGTATTGAAATATCATTTTTGTCGTGTAAATAATATGGTAATAAAAGTATGAGCAGGAAGATAATTAATTTACAAATAAAGTTTATTTTAAAAAAGATACTTATATCAATATGGCTAAATTTGAATGAAATATAAACCGCTTATTTTGAATAAAATATACAGAATCTTTTTTAAATTTAAATAGCAAACGAGTTTGCACCACGGTCCTCTATCAAAACATTTTGCTTTAAGCCCAATACTGATGGGTTGCAACAAACTTATAATTATGATCTTTGTCTCATATTTAAGTCAATCGGCATCCACATCCATCCAGCCATATCCTAAACTGCATAAGTAAAGAAATAGTGTGGCGGTTGTAGGTTCCTTTGCGATCAAGCCATACTGGCTCTAGCACCCACCACTGTGAGACCAAACTTATAGACATATAATTGTATATACCTATATTAAATGACATACAATAATTATATGATTTAGACTAATATTATCGCGGAACTGATACATTTTAATATCAGTATACAAATAAATATTATTAATACAAATATACAATAATTATGTATTACAATATCTATATATCTATATCTTATGACTGCAAAAGTAATAATAAATTAGCAATATTTCATTTAATAACTTTATTAAAGAAATCTATTATATATCCGTACACAAAAGTCTAAATTATAACTACTGCTCAGTAGTGCTTAGAAGTAAATCATTACATACTCTTTATGAATGAATCTTTACAATATACGGATTAGTGAACTACTGAACAACTTTACAAATACGAAACATGAATGAAACTAGATAATAAGTCGGCAGCTAAAAAGGTACCAGATGCTAATTCCGCTGTTGTAAATATTTGTGAATGATCCTAAGCCAAGGATTGCGACCTGCACTTCTGCTTAAAGTGTTTGAAGGAAATTACTGAATTTCTAAATACAAAACGAATATTCAATGAATGAAATGAGCAGTTTTATCTATTGAATGAATGAATGAATTATGCGGTTGAGTGTATCTTTATGAATTTTGCCGACTTTTTCTTTAATATATAATGTACAATCAAATACGTATTGTTCGACATTTCCGTTGGTGTTAAGCTTCTGATAACGGAATGTATTCATAGGTGCATTTCTGTGCCTATAGCTATAAATACCATGTATCCTGGGTGCCATGGACATATAATTGCCCGTTACATATAAAGTCTTATACACAAACATCTACATTTAAAACGGAAATGTAAATTCATCATTCTGATGTCTGCCTGACCGAGGATTAGACTTGGATGGAATCCTTTACTTGATATTATGTACTTATTGGGTGGTAGAAGGTATATGGTTCGACTATGCAGAAAGGGTATCTGCCTATGGTATGTAGCGGGGGCGCTACACCTATTTCTGGATTCTGGTGCTTGTAGGCTCACTTTTATGATTCGACCTTAGTCCTCGAGAGCAGTAACACGTCTGTGATCGATTTCAGATAGAATACCTGTTCTATATGAAGTTACTTACTGATGTCCACGAGCGGCAGTGACTATTTACCATTAGGTAGACTGCATGCTTGTTTCCTGATTTAATATTATAAAAATATATGTATGATGACCACTTTATTACACAGGTTATCTATACTCATAGACTAAATCTTATACTCTAGTGTCTCTACAATTTTGCATATGTACATGTATAACTATTATATGTATAGTATACTGTACTACTGTACTATATAGTAGTATAACTGTAGTAGGCGTAAGGTAGTGTAAGAAATCTGAATCCGATAGACCTGATTTAATATTTATTTAGCGTTTTTTAGAAATATAGAAAAAGTAAAAATGATTAGTGTAAAATTATGTGCGTATAAAAATTATTTTTATGTACAAATAATCGTTAATAAGCATTACGTAGTCACGTGTACATGCAGTAGCTCGTAAATCTATCTTATGGTACGTAGTTCATAGTGAAGTTCACTTTTATACCTAAGGTGTTCAGTCTTAGTTTTCAGTACTATGATACAAACAGCATGATTCAGTACTCCTGGTCTTTATGCATTTGGTTGCAGATGTATCCATGAAAGACACTTAACTGTATATACTTAGTTTCTATAGTAATCCAACACCTTTAACGTCAATTGTAAAAAATCATGGTTTAATTTCTGGTTAGTTGAAAAAAAAAGTTTTTGGATACATTGAGCACCTATTAACTATACTTATAATTGACCAGCCATAAAACACCTTTTAAGGGCCTCTTCCGGTGACATCTCAATTGTGTAATGCTGACCGGATATACTTATAAAACCGATACATTTATCTAAATGTACCTAAATTCTCCGTATTATCACTATAAAATAAGTGATCACCACGAGACTATTCATGTATGTTTCAGATCTTTTATGTTTAATTGGAGTTTTCAAACATTTTTTTTATAATATGACACATTTGTCGTATTGTGAAACCGGATGTGACGTGGTGAGCTTGTGTTGCGTTTGTTTAGAACCTTAGCATAAAAGGCATGGAGATAGCTTCGGGTTGCAATATCGGAGCAGTAGGTGGAATAGGGAAAGAAGTAGAGACGAACTTAATATAGGGTTATTTTGACATGTTTAAAGCATGTAAAATTGAACATAATTTTCGTTGTAATCAGTAAAAAAGTTAGAAATAATTATAATAGGTCAAAAATGCACTAGAGAGGTACATTTAAATACATTTTAATATAAAAATAAAGACACAGTTGGGTTCGATCAATAGTCTTTGGATAGATTAATTAATATGTAAAATATGTATTAATGTGTAAGTCATAATTTTAATATTATATTAAACTCTGTTTAAACCAATATTTGTCTAAATGTGACGAAACTTTATTAATATTACCCAACACTTTTAATTACTAAATTGTAAATTTCAAATCTAATCTGCTCTACGCTTTCCTTGTCCTAGTGCCGAAAAGTACGGAAGACGTTTATAATTTCATAATATTAAAATGTTTCACATTGATCCCGATACAATGCACGTGAACAATTGAACAATGGGTGTAGTTAACAATGACACTATGGCAAACATACGAGATGCCATTTGCACGCCCAAAAGAAAAATGTAGTAAGTGGCATTTATAGTAAAGATTGGCGATTTATATTTTATTATATACGGTGTAATTTTTACCTGAGAATAAACTTAGGACGTTTTGTTTCTACTTCGTAGAGATGGTTAGCAAAGTACCATTGTTGCGAATAAAAGAAAAGCTAAGGATGGGCATTGTCGTCCATTGTGGCGGGTGTGCGAGGACAATGGCGCGATCACGTTTAGGAAATTTTGGACAATTTCGGTGTTTTTGCAACGGGTTGCACCTTGATTTGGCAGGGGCGTACTCGACATCATAGAAAACTATTATTTTATTACAATTTATTTTGAATTGTACCTTATTTTATAAAATCATTCGCTCTATTACAATTTTTAATCGTCTTCTGAATACATATTTACAAATGCAACTTTGCTAATACTATTATTTTTTAGAAATTTTGTAGCTAACTCACTGGCACAGGAATTTATTCAAAAGCAGTAACCTAAAGGAGGTCAGCAAAAAACAAATAATATACGCTCGAAAATAAGGGTGGGGGTCCAGTTCCTTAAAACCCAAGGGGGGGTTTTATAGACGGCCATGATTGATAAGGTTATCTCTTAGCCTTGTCATCATACTATCTACAGTTACAAATGTTAATAGAAATAATTAACCACGGAGGATGGATGTAACTAATTAGAACTATATATGTTGGTAAGTACAGAGATTTG
>DWLI01004287.1:0-10994 GCA_018249915.1 Cecropterus dorantes dorantes
CGTTACGTATTTGACCATTTTATAGATAAAATATACCCACAAGAGTTAAAGTAATATTTACGTATAAATCCAATAGGTATCTTATAAATTGTGTTATTACACTTCGACAACGCAACCGTGGATCTATGACGATACCATCACTTTTTGACTCACAAAATCAATGTTACTACTCGACCAAGCTAACTAGACGAACGGAAGGAATACGATTTCCCTCCCTGGTCTCGCCTCACGCCCCGCTCTCGTCCTAGTATCGTTCGCACCTAATCTGTTTTGATTTTCGATAAAAAAAATTAATGAGCAAATATTAATTTGTTGTACTCGTTAGTTTTTGTTACAATTTTAACCAAAATAAGTAAAAAAGGGTTGTTTAAGTATAAATATATATACATATATAAATTATTAAGACAGAAATTTATTAAAAATTCACATTTCATTGAAATCAACTTTTCACAAAAAAACATTACGACTGACGTCACGTTTGACATTCGTCTACTTAGCTTGGTCGACTTATAAGTGTTGTTGTTATTATATAGTTTTAAGGATGTAGTAAGCCATTTATATTTATATGTAGCCATAGATATTTTCATAATTAGTCCTGAGGGGTAGCAATGCGTCAGTAGACCATCTCAGGGGTTATATGTTATCCTATCCTATCCTATCAATGATATTTTCCCATGAACGGTAGCGATTATTAAACATCATAGATTTAAAATATCAATACTATTTGGTTTCCGAAAGATACCTACGTTCAACCAATGGCTATTTTAATTAATAAATAAGTATTATAAAATTAAATAATAAGTAGTATAAATTTGTATGAATATCCGATCGTTTAAAGACCTCTTTACATCATTTCTTACACATGTCATGTTGTAAGACTATTCCAATGCTATTCATAATGTCACTTTTACGCCTACTAGCCGTTCAGCTTCATTTGCAATGATAATAAAGACAGTAAAGCAACGTATGCATGTTTATTAATATTAATTTGAAAGCAAAAAGAATTTCATACCTACATACATTATTTACTATACTGGTACACGAACATTATTATTATTGCGGATTACACAGTTTTTTAATATTATAATAATTAATTAGCATGTTGAATGACCAATTCTAATACAAAACTACTCTTTGTTTCAGATCAAACAGATCTCACCGCAGAGTCATCAGAAATAATATCAGAAGCAGTGGCACCACCTTCTGATTATCATGAAAGTCAAAAAGAACGAGACTCCGTTGCTGCGGCAGATGAATCAGATCATTCAATAGAAGTCTTTGGAGATGCTCAAAACTTCTTTCCGACGTTTGCCAATCTATTTGAACCACGACAGAACAATTTCAGATTAGGATTTGGCAATCAAGAAGGAGCATACAGTCAAAGACCTAACTCTTACAGATCTTTGCTTAACTACCCGCTGTTTGGTGGATACAGGAACATTGATGGCTTCGGAAAGCAAAATGCACAAGCTTCCGAGCCTCTCGTTGACGCGAGCTCTAGCGTCCTCGGTTCTGGAAACTTCGGCATCATCAGAGGAGGGACATTCTTTGCTCAAAATGACGAAGAGTCGGAATATGGTGGAGGATTCAATTCATTCTATAACAATGGCCACGGCAGACCATCAGTTGGCGTTGGCTATATAGCGAATCCAAGACCGAATAACAATCAAGATCAATTTGCTAACTTCAGAGATTTCGCCGATATAAATACTCCATCAAACTCTGCTTATTCTCATTTCGTTGTTGTTTATGCTAACAAGAACGCTACAATGGATGAGATCAGCGAAGAAACGAGAAAAGTATTATCTGAACCCAAAAACATAATCGAAACTTTGGAACGTCTTGACGAAGTTAGCCCTCCTAAGATATCTAAGTCGAAAGCCAAGTTGGAAGCAACGAAACAGAAAATGCCAAACAAAAAGGAACAATGGAAGAAAACCAATTCGAAATACTCAAGTCAAAAGCACGATCCAGAAGAACCGTTATTAGCGCTTAGTTAAATTTAGTGTAAATATAAAAGACTTGCGAACTAGTATAAGTGTATATAGTGATATAAATAATAAAGGATTTCGTCACATCGTAGATGAGACAGAAGTTATATTGCCTGTAAAGATTGTGTGATTGGACTGTGCAAATTGTTGTTAGTTTAATCGATTTTAAAATTAACGACAGCGAATGTGTAAAATATGGAAAATAAATTAAATTAAGAATTTATTATTATTTTATTTCATTATTGCCCAGTAAACCTGTTTACAATAGATTTTTAATTATTGTTCTAAAGCCTTAAATAAGAAATATACAAAATAAATTAAATAATAAACAATACGTGATATCGACTTTCGTAAACTTTCACTTTTGGACGCCCATATGATTTTCATAGGAGGCTGGGGGAGATCACAAAAAAAACATTGTCAATAAAATTAAAATGGTATTAAGACAAAAACACTGTGTGTGAAATCTAACTAAATTTTCAATATATTATTCTACAAATGCAATAGAACATTATTGATAAATTAATTTCCACTGATCAAAATCACTAAACAGGTACTTTGTTAAAATTATTGTTGTATGACTTATTGTCTAGCTACGAATGAGACAGAAAAACTTAACGCTTTTCCATTTTTATAATACAGCGACATCTAGTGAGCTGTAGATATAATGAGTAAATAGTTTTTAGTGACATCTATTACGTACTTTCAGAAACAGCATAACCACAGATTACAAATAATGTTTAATCTGTATACAAATAGTAATTAATAAATCTTAATCAAATTATCTACAGGTTATTTTTATTGCAGGAAATTATAAAACTATACAACTCATTGAAAGTTCAAAATACGTAAATTTTTTTTAATAACCTTTATTTTGAAGTTATGGATAACGTAAGAATGACAACACTGAAACTCTATTAATGTGTTTTTTAGTCTATGAAATATGTGCGTTTATTTTCTGTCTCTGTGGAAAAATGTGCTGTGATCAGGAATTATGATAAGGTCGACTTGGTCAAGTTTTCATTTTTCTGCAACTACATTACTAAAATAAGCGTAAACACGTGCAAATGATAGTTAATCAAACTGTGTACAGTATGTTAAGTGATTTTTGAGAAATACTTCGTACACACATCGTATGGCCACCATGTTCTCTGGGAAGGATGCCGCAAACCCCTCATATCCCACGCAATGGGCTTTGAATCCCGTTGCGTATCAAAATGTAGATACTAGTCAGGTGGATTGGGCAGCATTAGCGCAACAATGGATTGCTATGAAGGAAGCCGCTGCGATAGTGGCTACTCAGGCTGCTCCGAAGTCTGAAGCCGAGGAGGGCGAAGCGCCGATGGAAGTGGAGAACTCGGAAGCCAACCAGGACTCGATACCTCCCGGTGCTGAATGGAACTCTACAACAAACTCTTGGGGTGCTCCACCTTGGAACCAATGGGGTAATTTATCTCATTATAAATTTAATGTTATATTTAATTTGTCGCAGTCAGTTTAGGTTATATAAACAGCTGTTTTTGTTTAAAATGTAACCCCATGCATTGTTTATTTTTAATAGATTGGTATAAAATATTAAATTGCACCAAACATGTAGTAAAACAAGTTAATATAATGCAATATTTAATATTCTCTATATTGATTGTTTTTCAGAGGTTGTAGAGGCTAATGACTATAGTAACTGTACTTTAAATCAGCATTTCCCTAACTTTATATTTACTTGGTAATGTTTCTCCAACAAAACTTTCACCAACATACAAGAAAAAAAACACTTTAATTTCCACTAAATGCAATTCTGCTATTATTACGTTAATGATGTATTATAGGCATAGAGCTCACATTCTTAATAGAATTTTAACTCTTCATTTATGAATATGGATGATTATGTATTCATGTCACATAAGGTAGATGCCAATAGACATAGCTGAGACCTGGTACAGGGTTATGGTCCACCATTTAGAAAGTACTGATTTAAATGATCATCAGAACTTCTATTAAAAGTTGAGAATCGTGGTAGTAGCTGAAATAGAAAGTAATGTATTGGAAAGTATAAACATAACAATATGTTATAATTTTCATTATGAACTTTTAAAATCAAACCCTGCCAGAGGATTTTATTTGACAACTACAGCAACTGCTTTTTAATTTAATACTAATGTGTAACAAGTACTTACTATACAAATTTGATGACCTGTGAAGTGGAGCGGTCACCATACAGACCTGCCCCACAATGGGTTCCGAGCTCGATTCTCGGCCAGACAGACATCTGAATGATTTAACTTAGATTTCTGTTCTGGGTCTGTGTGTTTGTGTATGCATGGCACTGGCAACACAGGAGAAAATCCTAAGAAAAAGAAATTCAAAAAGCGCATATCATGAGTCCCTGCACCATATAAAAAAAATATCAATCATAAAATCATATATAGCTACTTTATAATACAATATATGCTGCACTGCAATATAATAATATTTTAGTATAAGAAACTATTATAAAATTTTTCAAGGTTGGGGTTGGCCTGGTTCAGGTCCAGTCGATTCAAAAATACCTCCAGATCCATCAATGGCCATGCCACCCATGATTGATGGCTATCCCATACAAGATGGCCCCCAGATGCCAGGGTAAGAAATAAGTGATTTATTATTGGTCAATCTATCTTAAATAGTGTATAAATAATTTAACATAATATGAATTTATTAATATAAGCTTTCAGCATTACCCAGTGGTAAAATAAGTTTAGTTCGTCCGAGAAAGTACTACCGCCACCTATTTCTAGCGTGAAGCAGTTCTTGCAATTTGGTGGAAGCATGTGGTTGGCAGCTTGCTTATATATGAGACAACCACCTTAGTCGTTAGGAGTTCGAACGCATCCGTGACAGAAGTCAAATAGAACCCCTGTTCTGTATAAAGTTGCTTACAGATGTCCATAAATGATAGTAACCACTTACCATCAGGTGGATTGCATGCTGGTTTGCTACTTCTGTCTTATAAAAGAAAAAAAATAATAGGTATTGTTATGATGTAAAAGACAAAAACTTGGTATCACTTAATAAAGGTATAGTATATAAAAGAATTGGCTGAATTACGTATGAAGGGACTATCTAAGTGGAAATGCATCTATGCTATATATCTATTAGCTACATGTATAACCTCTGTTCCATAAGAAGTTACTACAAATATTCATAGGCGGCAGTGACAAATTATCATCAAATGGAGTACATAATCTCATAGTACTGCAGTCTTTTAAAAGACTAAGCTAAATACTATTCAAAATCTCTCATTTATTGTTTTAATAGAGCAAGAGAAAAAGCATTCTAAGGTATGTCGCCGGCTCTCTTATTAATGAGGTAAACATCCTAGTCCTTGGGAGTAGCAATGCATCAATATCAACTGGAACCCCTGGACTTTACGAAATCACTTACAGATGTCCATGCGTGGTAGTAATCTCTTACCATCAGGTGGCTTGTTTGCTACTTCAATCTAATAAAATCGAGAAAAAAAATCTAAAAAAAATATTGATGTTGTATATGTCAAAATACTTGACATTTTACCTTGATAATGTTATTAAAATGTTAAATTATGTACATTCTAGGTATACAACGGGCTCCATGTCATCGTCATCATTCCAGCAGGGCTACTGGACGGCTCCACAGGGTGAGAATCCTGATAGTCGTGATAGTAGCCGCAGTCGCGAAAGCTCACGGCGTTCCAAGAGCAGAAATCGTGACTCCAAATCCAGTAGATCTCGACCACCTAGGTATATACTACAATGTTATCTATATATACAAAAATAAATCTCTATTTCCCTTGATCTCTTTCTTTTATCGGTTTGTTTGTTATTGTCCAAAGAGAAAGATATAGAAAATGCCCAGAACTTTAAAAAAATAAGAAAACCAATGAGCATTTTTATACTATTTTATATTCAAAACTCATAACTAAGACAGGACAAAGTTTGTCGGGTCAGCCAGTATCATATAAGATGAGTACATTTTGAGTGGTTACATGGTAGTGGCTAAGAATTTCACCAATAGTCCTGTGGATCATGTAGGTATTGAAGAGGTTAAAATCTTGTAGATTACTACCTCGGGTAGTACTATAGCAATAGCCAAGAATCACTCAATCATAAGGACTATGGTAAATGATTCTTTTTCAAGGACTTGCTAGTTATCCTAACTATAAGTAACAATGGATTGATGTTGCTATTAATAACAAAAGCTTGAAGCATACCACACTTGTAAATGTGAGTTGGCAGAGTCATGGTTCAGTGCAGATGTGTGCTGTATGCATACTGATTTACAAATATATTGCCTATATCTGTTCATACACATTGATTTACGAATATATTCTCTGTTTTGTTCACATGTGTCTATTTATAGAAAGAAAATTGGCATCCAAGTATAGCAGTAGAAAATTGTTATTTATATCACATAAAGCATATAACAGTGTAAGAAGTTTATATAACATATCAAGCAGATATCAATAATTGAATTTTAACTTTGCAGGGAGAAAATGCCTGTTATGCCTCCAGTAATAGAGCCAATAGTATTACCGCCCATTATGATGACTACTACAATAGATGCAGCTAAGAGGCGGCAACTACCTGCATGGATTAGGGAAGGTAAACATCTATAATTCATCTTTGTATGTAAATAAACCTTTCATTCCAATATAATAAACTATTTCTCACTGCGAATGCCTAACATGTGGTATTCTTGATTAAGTAGACATCATTCTTATTCAATTTTTCTGTGCTGCAATTAATATTGATTCCTCTTTTCTGTATACATTTCGGACGTAATCTATATCATTAAAAAAAAAAAAACAGAAAATATAATAAAGATAGCATATAGTTGGCAAATAGGCATATTTCTTGTAGCAATATCAAAAAAGATTAAACAGTACACTTTCAACAAATAAATTATGTGCTTGGTAAATGCAGCAATTTTTTTATTCATATGAGTTCTTGTAATAGTTTTATTTACATGCTTTTGTATGTTTTAGGCTTGGAAAAAATGGAACGTGAAAAGCAAAAAGCTATAGAACGGGAACAAGAGAAGAAAGCAAGAGAAATAGCGGAAAAGGAGAAAAAGAGATTAGAAGAGGAAGAGTTGGCGAGATTAAAAGCTGAAGCCAGCGGAGTTCCAATGATGCCCGCTAAAAGCAAATTTGTGAGCATTTTTAACAATACTTGCTATATATACTTATGATAAAACATGAAATGTTTTATATCCATGAACAGGATTTTTAGCCACCTTCTCATAATTCTTGTTAAACCATACACTTAGTGACATAATGATGTCTTAAAGTTGGTTAAATAGCAAAATTGTAATATTAGAGTTTGCTTAAGCCTAACTATAATGTCCACCCATCTATCCATCAGCCTTTTGAGGTCCTATGCCTTATAAACCAAGCAGTCTCCAATTGTCTTTTTCTACCCTTCTGACCACCTGTTCGGGCAAAGGGACCTGTACTAAAAAATCTGTTGGCCGATATTAATCCCTGTTTCATAATATTATACACAATTATTGATCCTAACAATTTTAAAGGCTTTTTAATGTTGTTCAAACAAAATCAGACTATTAAGAATTACTAAGTCATTCACTTGCTTCTGCCCAATGGAAATATCAAGATAAGAAATAGAGTCTTCTCAACACATGGCTTTTGCTTTGAATAAACTAAAAAATTCCTTATTTACAAAAAACGGCATGTATGTAACTGTGAAACTTATTCTTTAATATATTTAGGATACCCTAAATGCTAATTTAAAAAAAATCCCATGTGAACTAAATTTGGGAAGCTATGGACAGAACCATATAAAAGTTAGTCATGTCCTTCATGTTATTCAATTATTATCATTCCCATTAATTTAAAAACAAGAAAATATCGTAACACGGAAGTATAGTCCAAAATAAAGGATTCATATTTTGTTTGTGTAGGAGACAGATTCAGAGGGCGAAGAAGAGCCGGCTAAAGAAGAGAAGGAAGCACCAGCGGTCGCGCAGGAAGTTCCTGAAGAGCAACAGCATCCAGAAGAGCCTGAAGAAGTTCAGCTACCCAGAAGAAGCAGGGAGGAGATTATGCAGGAGGTGGTAAGTGATTCATTTACATTTATACTTCTCATTTTATAATTATATTTCTCATAAATACTTTGGTAAAATGTATTACGCTAATTGACATTAGGTTAATTCGATAAATATAAGAATATGAGGTATTTTTTTTAATATACATTTAACTAATTAAATAATTAATCTAACTATGAGAGCGTAAACTGTAGAGATTTATTATCTGCATTTGCATACAGATATAAGTAAAAAAATACTTTGGAGATGTGACTTAGTGTTTATGCCTTACCTTGTTCTAGAATAATTAATCTATTTCTCTTCCAGATGATGACTGTACGTCGCACACTGACAGAAATTCTGCTTGAGGTAACAGACCACGAGATTCATACGGTGAGCCAGGAAGAATTGGCCCGATATAATGTTCAACAAGGTACCATATCTCATATAGGTTTATACAAAAAGGCCCCGCAATCACTATCAAGATTTTGTTTTAAACAACGACAAACAATTGTGTATTGACTGTTACTGTGATAATTGTCTCGTTACGAAACACTCAAATTGTGAACTGGGAAGAAATGTGACGTGTACGAAATGTGTATTATTTTCATCGCTAATAAAGTTTTATTTCAGATGTTGCCTGTTGAGAAATGAATACATTAGTGTGTTTTATTAATTTTCGTTTTATTTATATGGTAAAAGCGTCGCGCCTCAACGCTATGAAGGCTAGCAAGTCCAAGGCACTCTCTGCTATCACCAGCGGTCTCGGTGAGTGCAATTCTTAACGACCTCATCTTTCATCTATCTCGCAAACTGATTCTATGTTGCAATAGTAACAGTTTGCTAGGTAACATGTAATGAATGTACATGGTGGTTTTATCATTTTTTGTTATAGAAAAATTGACTTCGTTAACAAAAAGCCACCATGTACGTTATGTAAAATTTTATTTCAGCAGTGCTACATCAAAAATAATATTTTACTATTGTTTATATTGGCAATGCGCATGTTTAGAATGCTGTTTGAATATGCTATATTTAGTGGATTGCGTAATTGGTAAGAAAAGATTTTATTATTGATGATATACACTTGTGTATACCTTACAAGATTATTTTAATTAAAACCGTTATGTAATTTAATAAAGTAAAATTTCAGATTTATATTTTTCCGACATCTGTGCGTCGAGTGAAAATGGGTATAATTTGACAAAAATCAACCTTATACCCGTTTTCAGTAGGGGCACAGAATTTTAATTTAAAACATATGGAGTTTTCTTAATTTTTAAATTTGATTTCTTGAAACAAATTTAATAGGGCTCTTATAATTTACAAAAAGTTATAATATTTGTAACTGAATTTTCGGACACATAAATAATTTTAAGTACTTTTTATGATTGTATTTTTTTTGTTAAAGCAATATGCAGTCATTTTTAGGTAGGTTAGGTCAATTTTCTTTCAATAAATTTGCGTGTACTAACACTTATGAATGATGATTATGAACAAAAAAAAACTTCTGTTGTATGAACAACTTATTGTTATACGTAAACTGCTTTTATAACTCATATACTCAGTATTAAAGTTATGTTTTTAAATATCACGAGACACATCCAAGTATGTTAAAATATTTTTCAATATGACAGCAGAGTTAAAAATATACACGTAATATAATTTGCATTTATACAAGACAATAATTATTTTGTCTAAAATACGTCTTTAGGTATACAACAAACTTATGTCTTGCACCCCTAGTGAATTCGCATATAAGTCTAATTTTCCCATTGGCAAAATGAGACTAAAACGGAACCGTTATAAGTCAGATTTTTGGCAATGGCAAAGTCAGTATTATATATTTGACTGGGGGCACAGAAGCAATGTTGCATGTAAGTGAATGTGTGTAGCCACTGTGTTACCGGTGTGTTCTGTGTGCGTAGGGCTGGGCGCGTACGAGAGCAGCGACGACAGCGAACACAGCGCCGCCGAGGACAACCCTAGCGATCTCACCGACCATCAGTTGCAGGTATACTGTTTTTTGTTAAAACCTCTTTAATACTAATCTGCAATATCGAACCAGCAAACGAGCCACTTACCATATGTAGTCCGGCAATCTGATGGTAAGTGGCAACTGCGACCATAAACATTTGTAATTAACCCCAGATGTAGGGAGATCAGAATCATACATGAAGTTGGCATAGACTCCTGGTGACCAAGTTGAAGCGCCTCGGATAAGTATGTCTCTTTTACAACCCTTCTACCCAATCACAGCAGCGCTTAACACTGCTAATTATAAGGCAAAAATTAACGTGGAGGTGGTGCCTCCCTAGGCCTCAGAGCCCTTCCTTTATCGATTTCGGAGTCTAACCACAAAGGTAACTACCACGTTCAATTTTATTTTTCAAAAATTACAAGTGGTAGAACTAATTTAGGTCTACTGGGGAAGTGCCACCGCTACTTACTTTTTGCGTGAAGCAGTTCTTGCGTTATGGTTAAAGCATCGGTCCTCGGGAGCATCTGTTATCGACTTCATATACAACCCCTGGTCTATATTAAATTGCTTACAGATGTAGGGCAGTAAACACTTAACATTAAGTGGAATGCATGCTCGTTTAATGCAATCTAATAAAAAAACATACCATTAAATTAGAGACGCGACAAATAATGTTTCGATCATCTGCTACAAAAGTTAGAAGTTCGAATCCGTAGCACGCACCTATCATCTTTTTTTTAAATATACCATTACCCTTTAATGCAACTGCTATAGATTTCGATCTGCTGTGAAAGTCCGGATGAAGAACGCTTAGCACGCATCTATTTTTTTCTAAAAAGTCTACCATCGATTTATTCATTTTCTTTACGGAGAAAGAAGACATAGTGCAGAAAGCGACACGCCCGTGAGGCTGTCCTATGACTGAAAATGACCCATGGCTGTGAGGTGAACGGATTAATATGTAC
>DWLI01004288.1:0-10993 GCA_018249915.1 Cecropterus dorantes dorantes
CTTTAGACGTAAATTATCTCCCTATGTGTGTATTTAAAGTTTATAAAAAGTTAAATAAAAGCATGTAAAGGGGGAAAAATGGCTACATGTAATCTTTGTGGCTCGCAGTTTCATATAAATATAGATCGGCGATTCTCGCAGTCCTCTTCATGTATGGTTCATTAAACCCTTTCCTATAACCTTAGCTAACCTTAAGGAGAATTTACAAAAAGTCACACTAACAGTATTACTAGGATTGGAGTCCCAGTGTGGCGGGTGGCGGGTCAGCTGGCGCTCCGCCAGCGCCGGCCGGAATGCCGAAACTGCGCCCGTAATCAACTCCCTTGGACCGATCTGAATTTTGTAATTAGACCCGCAGTTCACGAGTTGGACGCAACCGCTAGTAACACTAGTTCATCGACTCGTTATGAATGCAGTTTTATTGGATAGAACCTAGCGTTACGAAATCTGTGGACTCTGATGTTTTAACGTATGTTAGTAATTGCATTTCTGTTCTGACTTCGGCAGTGGCCATTATCTATATAGTACATTTGTTAATTAAAAGAACCATTTTACAAAGGACAACCATTTATCCTCTATTCTCTCTCTATTTAATTAATTTCACGATGAATTTCTTATCAAGTTAGATAACCATTCAGGGCACTAGTGGATCAATATCGGGAATTAGATCACACAACCTATGAGCGTAAAGTTTTATACCGTTACGCCTATCAAGGTCACGGCCTCAAGATCTTACAAGCTCCATCAAGTGGTGAAACTATAACTCGAGAAATAACGTGGAAATATTTTTGACATACAAAATTCTGTAGATCATCTCCGGAAATTGCGAAAAGTTTATTGGCCATCAGCTGAATGGACGCTCCGTGTTTATGAGCGGCGCGGGGAAGGTACAGGTGCGCCGCTGCGGAATACACGATTCTATTTGACGCTGTCATCTCCTCTGTTTTCACTCAAGCGGATGGAAACATTTTTGATTAGCAAGTTGTCAGTCGACTAACAAATTCAAGATAATCAGAATTTGTAACTATGAATTTGTACAACAATAGTATCAATAGGACAAAAATGTAAAAGAAATAAAATGTCTTTATTTTGCAAAGGCCTAAAAAGCCCACTTATTTTACCCAACTTCTTCAGAGAGAATAATGTTTTTCGGGTGTATGTATGTATATATAGCCATTTATTTGGCACGCCCTAGAATCCAAATGGTTTGACGGATTTTAGCATGTGTCGTTGGATTTGTCTTCACGAGTAGAGAGTGACATTAGCGTTGTTACTTCTTTTCTAATAATTTCTAATAAGATGATTGAGTTGAATTTCTTTTAAATAGCGAACAAAAGGATAATCGTGTGTTCATTCGCAATTCAAAAATATTAAATCGAGAGAGCGGCTCTCCTCGCTTTAAGAAATCATGTCGAAATCATGTTTATTTTTGACAAAGTATATTTCGGTTTGAGTTTGTTCTAAAAATAACTTTTGTAAATTCCATATATGGCAAGGACCGGCTACTTCTTTCGCGGAGCAGTGCATGTAGTAAAATGTTGGAAAGAGGTTCTGAATTTGGACAGCACATTCTACGGATTTGAGGAACATGTTGGGGCTTTTGTGTGATCATAGATCTTCTTTGAAATTGTGTAAAGCTCGAACTTTACTTTTTTATTAGATTGAATTAGCTATCGAGCATTTAGTCACAGTAACAAAGGTTCTATCTGAAGTCGATCATAGACGCGTTGCTACTCCCGAGGACTGAGATGGTCCCTCATATATAATTTAGCCGACAATCAAACTCTTCCAAAGAAACGCAAAAAATGATTCACGCTAGTAATAGATACCTCTCCGATACAACTACACTAGTTCTACCACGTGCAAAAACTACATACAAACCACCTCACAAACTTGTGAGAACAGTGAGAAATCGTGAGACTAGTCATAGTACTAAATATTGGAACAACCATGAAACTATGAACATAAAACTTAACACAGTTTCTGTTAATATTCGCTCCTGCTGCAAAAAGAGTGAAAAGCTTCACCGATTACATCTGCAAACAGTATTAATATTGCCGAGTTCCAATTAACGGCCGAGAATTGCAAGTGTTGTATTTACGGTTGCAACATTTTACGTGCCCTCTGTGTACAGGTGTGCTTTAGTTGCACCGTTACGGCTGTGAAACTTTAGGAGAGCTCGTTACGGGGGTGCTAAAATGCGCCTTGGAAGCACAATAATAGGCAGACATTTTTTAGAAACTTATTAATACCATACAGAGGAATTTTATAACAATCGATAATTTCAAGCGGATATAACGAGGACTAATTTTACTTATCACTTAAATTGATGAGTAAATTATAGATAAATAATGCAAAGCCTTCATTTTTTTACTTGACCTATATTATATGGAACGCAATATACTCTTTGTATTTAATAAGACAATAACATTAACATAATAATTGCAAGTCTATAGACAACTATCCTATTCTAAAAGCGACAATAGGGTGAAGCTGTAAGGGGTAACCGGGGAGTTGGAGACAAAAGCTTCTCTCGACAAAAGACAACGATCGAAGCCTTTATAACTAAGGCTTTTAAGGAGTATTGGAGTAGCGAAGGCAATCTGGCGATTTGTCAGCGCTCCGCCAGCGCTGATAGACTCGATGTGTTTGCTCAACCGCTCCTACAGCTTTATTTGCTCGGAATGGGTTAGTTCCGATTTAACACGATTTATTCAGCAATAATAAATTTACGTTTTTGTGTTTTTAAAAAAATAAAAACTGATATAGTCTTTAAGTTGTTTTAAAAGCCAATTCTGTTGATCGGCTGCTACGATTTCGCTAGCTCTTCTTTGTTATTGTCAGGAGGACGTTCCCATAAAAAATAATGATTAGAATACCTACTGAGCATTGACAATATAAAACTTAGTAATGTAACCTTATGGTTATTGATATAACTATCAGTCTGATCAATTCGAATTCAAAATGTATTTGACATTTTGAATTCGAATTTGTCAAATTCAAATTCGAACAGCCAAAGTCTTAGATTAGTTAGGTTAGTTATTAATAAAATTTTATTGCATGTTATGAAATGTTTTATATTTCTTGGTGTTCTTTCTTTAAACGTTTTCTCTTTTCTTTTTGGAGTATATATGATATTAATTGTTGTTAAAAATTTATCCATCTTATTCCACCTTGGGTAAATGAGCCATAAGTAGAAAGAGGTTATTTATGTGTAACTATAACCCTATTAAAAATAATTTTAAAATTATGAAGATTATCAAGTATGTCAACGATGCAACGAATTTCTTATATTTAAAATTCAAATGGATTGTTATTTAAAGGGGCAAAAACGAGCAGGTAATCCAAGAGGCGATTGACAGCGCGCCTGCAGCGAGCAAATACTCGACGTGTTTGTCGACTCGTTGCGAGAGCCATCGAGCGATGGATGGCTTAATTCCGATACCTTAAACTATGAAATCCTTGCATTGGATATTACGCTTCCAAGAATCTAAACTATACTATTACCTAGTTATTATACTCTTCAATCTTCAAGTTTCAGTAAAATTTAATAGATGCATTCTAGATAAACAATGTATAATGCTTGATAAAAATGATTAATTGAAATGTAACGAAAATATTAATGTATTCCAATCATATTATTTTTTAAGTAACAATTTTTATTCTTATCCCCGTTTTAGGGGAATGTGAGGAAAAAAGCAGATAGGCTTTAAGAGTTATTGATGTCTATATAATGATTGCCTTATATAATGACTGCCATATCCTTGCAACTGCCCTTTTAAATGCTTATTTTTCCAATAAATTTGTAAATATGGGATTTTCTCTAAATATTATTTAGCTTACATCCATTCTTAGTTATGACTCATATTTTAGTACATAAATAAAAGATAACGTCAAATTTAGAGTAATCTTCAAGTTTGCTTAGTGTTTATACATTCAAACACTTAATAACTAATTCATACACTGTATCGAAAACCAAGCTCAAACATAATCGAAGCTAATCAACTATAAGCATAAATGAACAGAGTTTATTCCCTGCAGAGAACTACATTTTGACTTGGCAGCTGTTAGCTTTGGGCTGAGTCGAACAGCGCAGCGCTAACACGAGTAAGTCGATGTCGCGACTGTTTAGTTTGCTTGTGCTTATATGTGCTAAAGCTTCAGTGCTTTTCAGTTGACTACTAAATTTGCATGTATAATAAATAATGACATTATAATAGCTAAATATTAGTCCTATGGTAAAAGAAGTTTTACTCACTTACTGTAAGCAATAAGTGGGACAGTTTATATTCGTCATAATAACATATTTTGTGTGATCTTTATTTCTATGAGTTAGATCTTTACTTCTTCGACTAAATCGCGAGTTCATTTTATGTAATAAGTTGAGAAGTAATATTGAAACAAGCGAACATACATTTTACATACGTGTTTAGGTTGTAATTTACTTGTATTTTGATACGATAGTATTTGGTTGTATTAAGATGTAAATCAATTTTTAAATTAAATATGCGTAAATTTACTTATAAAGGAATTCGGTATTTATGTAGACCTAATGGGTAAAAGCTACAAAACTTATTGTGCAACTTTATAAAGATTTAACTAAAATAGCTACGTTATGTCGAGTAAATCACTGCATTATACTTATAAATATATTATCAGGTATGAGGTAATGTATTGAATGCATTATCGAAGCAAACTTAATTCTGTACGTAAGCGGGACGGCGCAGCGCAAACTGAAATACGTCGATACCATATCGCGGGGCCGCTTGACAACTTAATTTTGTGTTTATTTATAGTTTGTATATTGTATTTATATACATAATTTGAAATAATTTATTAATGTGACATTTAAGTTACCTAAAACTAAAAGAAATATTGTTAAAAATGTTGAAACAAAAAAAAAGTGCTTGTCAGCTCCGACGCACGACTGGTGTTTACTGCTTAAGTACGATTGTATAAGCAGGCGCAATGGAATTAAATTTGAATTTAAATCTTATCTACACCACTTTCTGCCATAGTTTATATAACTTTCATTTCACTTTAGCGAAATATATCAAAAACTACAATACGTATAGAAGAAGATAAATCAACACGTATAGAAATACTATATTTATAGTCTTACATGAATTATAATTAAATTAATTAAATTATATGAATAATAATAAGCAGTATATCCTATGCACGTCTTAATATTCACAATAACAGAAAGAGAAAGGTGCGCACAATAGGTTGCGCACCAAAAACGTAACGAGGTCATTCGATCACTAGATTTTACTCTTCAAATTCTTCTCGTATCAAGTGCCTTTTATAAAAATCGATTCTTAATGAATTAACTAGAAAAACTCAACTGCTTTCAAACGATTAATTGCCTACAGTTTCAGTATATTGTTTAAAGCAGTCGTTTTTTTTTATTATAATATATTTGATTGAATACTTTTATCTGTTTTCTGATAAATTTATCACATAAAAGTATTATCAAATGTATTTGGAATACTCTATTTACTAGCTATGATACATATTGTTATGATATTTAAAAAATGAGGTTAAGTTTATTGAAATACCTTAAATAAAATTCAGACCAATAGTATAAGTTAGTATGAAATATTACAGAAGATTAAGGAAGATTTCAAAAACTCAGTGCACAAGTAAAGACAACCTTAATCTGTATGTAAGCGGAACGGCGCGGCGCAAACGGAAAGACGTCGATACCATGCACTCACTTGACAACTTAATGTAGTGTTTCGTGAAGTTTTGTTTAGATAAAGACCTTTCTGTTATAGCGGAGACACGATTTCAGACAAGTCTTTACTAAAATAAAGATCCTTATAAGCATTCATTTGATAAAGGTGTTTGTTTTTGATGTCAATAAAATAATGTGGTAGAAGTAATAGGTTCGACATGGGACTACAATTTATGACTCTATTCATTTAATATGTTGAATGATCTTGCATAAAATTGAAATCTTGGATTTTGATTTTGGTTGCGCTATTTTGGAGATATCAGAGTGTTCTACGCAGTATCGAGAATGGCAACCGAAGGTGAATAGTAGATAAAAAAAATCATATTACCCGACGTCACTGTAAGGGCGTCGGGTACCATTTACCACTTCCTTTTTGTTAAAAAAACGTAATAAGGCATGATGTACTTTTATATTCGCGTACAAAATGCTTTGACATTAAATCTATATATTGAATAACTGGTCTATAAAGATAAAACTTCAGTATTAATTTAACATCAGTTAAAATAAGACAGTAAAAAAACGTTATTATGTGTTATTTATACGTTATCTGTAAACAGAGCTGTAAGAGAGGTGTTCTCATGTCGTTGCTTTTGGACCCGTTAGATACATTAATATGCATTGATAACAATGGTTGAAACTCGGCCTCTCCATCGAGGTTCCGAGGTTTGAATTAAGGTACGCACAACTGACTTTTCTAAAATTTTGTGCGTATTAGAAATTAATTATCACAATTTTACGGCGAAGGAAAACATCGCGAGGAAACATACACACCTGAGAGTTTTTTTAAAAAAGTTCTCAAAGTAAAGTCTACCAATCCGTACTTAGCCAGCGCGGTGGATTATGGCCTGAAACTCTCTCAATCTGAGAGAAGACCCGTGCCCAGCAGTGAGACAATAATGGGTTGGAGGACGAACATTATTCAACTCTTTCGCCATAATAGTTACTCAATTTTCCCTCTTAGCATGGTAATGTAATAGAAGCAAAACCTTTACAAGCGACGCTAGGAGCCACTAACATTCATTAAGTGATTACGGCGGTACTATTTTTAGATACAACGTTACTGCCTGCCTAATGGATTAGAAGCGACTGATGCGGCGACAACGCTATCTAACGGGTTGATATTATGTTGGAGCTATGAGCCATAACCTCCTTTACTACACATTGTATGTACACGATACATAATAACTACAATAATAAGAGTATATTTATATAAAACAGCTCAAAGATAATGGCCTTACAGACTTTTTATAGGCTTTAAGTCTGCATGTATGACTTGCCCGCTTGCATGAGTATGTAGTCTCACCGCGTTTTATTTGCGTGTCACTTATGTGACAGGAAAAGTACCAATAAAATGATAGCATGTGAGAAGCACGCATGCATCCAAATCCGTACGCATGTACAATCCCGCATGATAGGAAAAAGGTTTTTACTAATATATTTATATCATACAAATAAAGTAAAGTGTTAAATTTAGAATCTTCTTTTATTTTGATTGATGTAGTAAAGTAGTATAATTCAATCATTTTTTCGATTAAAATTACATTTAAACAGCTTGCAAAATATTATGATTCTTGTTTGTTTCTTGGATAGACCAATCAAGTCAACTTCAGAGCAAGATATTACCTACAAATATCTTAAAGGGTCTGACTTCTATCACTTTTCAGTTAATGAGGACAGTCGACAAGTTTTGATTAGTGTACCGAAACGGAGTTGACGATAATAGCGCTTCGGAAGTCCGAAGTTTGCGGCCCAAGACGCTTGTCAGGCTGCTTCCAGCTACTTCGACACTTGTGATCGGGAGCCCTTCAACCTGTCGGCGTGGGAACTTATCGGACTCGCTTGTACAAATAAACTTTTATGAACAATTAATTGTACACAATTTGGTAAATCAATGAGTTTTGGTAAACTTGGTCCAGATTTCATTGTATAAAGACTAAAATAGGTAATGTTATTTTTTTAGATAATTACATGAATTAATTGTCACTAATTCTTATGGTTTTATCCACTATTGATATTAAAATAAAGAATTAGTAATTGGATTATTGTTTAAACAACATTTTCATAAATGTTTTTTTCCAAGTATAACCATTTGTTACTTGAAAAGGTGTAGATACCGTTAATGGTTGCTTATCTTTTGACAAATCACAACGCTTTGTTTTGTTAATTAAAAACTCTGAAACATTTTATTAGGCTTTACTGACTGTTTAGATTGTACCAATATATTAGCGACTTTCTATGAAACCTATTCGTAATAATTTTCGTTATTATATTTAGTTATTTATACAATGTATTTATATAATCTCAGTATCGAAGGTACTACAATGGATCAGCTTTGAAAGAACACTTGTCGAGATTTTATTATTCGTCCTATTTTTGATTTCAGTCGCGATCCGCTTGTTTCTCGTACTAAAGCAAATAGATCCATCTTAATAAGAGCGGGCATCCTTTGTGAGGATCACAAGGATACGGGCATAATGTAATATATTTTCTCCATTCCGAGATTATCATGTTTAATATGTATTATGTATGCATGTAGTACTCATATTTTACGGACGGGACAAGATCAAAAGCTCTTATGTCGGGCTGACTTTGACTTTTTTGTTTGTAGATGATTCACGGTTAATACGGTCACGGTTATAGAGTTTTTCGTAGAAAAATGGACTACGTTACGTTTATTTGCATATTAAATAATACATTGTGTATTCTTTAAGTATAATTATTTAAGTTATTAATGTTATTTGACTTATCAATTGGATATTATTAGCAGGGAATACGAGAAAAAATAGTAGTGATCGCAGTAGCTTTAGTGAACTTAGTGAAATTCTGATCAAATCACTATACCCTTTGCTTCCAGAGTTTAAAATTTCCATTTCCATTTTGTATAACAAGAGAACGCTAAAAACACCTAACGCTAAAGAACTCTATTTTTTGTAGAAAAGCACAGGTACTTCATGAGTAAGCTATAAACTTCATATTGAAAAGTATGTAACATGTCAGGTCAAACGTTTCAAAGTATTATATTTTTCGTCCCACTTGTTTCTAGGACATCAACAATACTTGTGAGTTGCAAACTTATTATATCTAAAAGGGGACAGATGCGCCTGACTTCTGACGTTCAAAACTCGCCTGAGCACACTCGAAATTAAACTTTGTTCTAAATTAACACTAAGTCGAAAATGTATTGTTCGAGAGCTTAAAAACTTTGCAAGTAAAGTAAGTGTCAACGAATACTTAACGTGGAGTTTAGGAATCACGATGTATCGCGTTAATGTCTTGTTTTACTCTACTTTTATAATGAGGAATGTTTGCTATTTCCATTTATAGTTTTACAATCCGATTGTAGTATACAAAAATAGCTATAAACATAGTTGGAATAAAATTAAGATGTTAGAATAGATAATATCACTTTTTAAATATTGCAAATTACGAAATTAATGTTCTAATCATCTGAGGCCTCACGAAACAATGTTACGCACCAGAACCAGCAGTGAAGTAAGTTAGTGACCAGGTCACAATCGTCTTAGGTTACATAGTGGCGACGGTCTTCTTTAAAAATAATAAAAAATGTGGAGTTTCTAACAATATGTTATTTCTATTCATAGCCTTACGTAATGGACTGCTGCGCTTAATACCGCTCTCATAGGATAGAAATAGGAGTCATGTTCTTAGTTCTGTGACGGGTTTTACAGTCTTTATACAGTTGATTTTAGTTAAACATATACATAGCTTAAGATTCAATAGTAATCAAGTACCCAGTGACTTTATAAAAAGTGATTTAAAGTTATAGGTTTCTTATTCCAAGCCGTTTGTTTTACTACTATGTTAGACTAGGGAGGTATTGTTCAAAGGCCCAGTAAGGTACTATGATACAAAATAATTGCATAATATGTATGAAAAAGTAGAAGATCGGGTAGATCTAATGTTTCCTGATGGATGGGAAAGCCGCTAAGTTAATGAAGTCACATGGATCATGTTCCTGTCAGTCGCCGCACACGCCCTCTCTATTTTCGTTCGACATTATGTTACCATAATTATTATATGTATATAATTGTAATCCATGTTTTCATACAAAATCTATCAAGTGAGAGTGTATTCAGTGCTTAGTACGTGTCTTCCGCTCTATTAATTTTACTTACCGATTCAAACATGGATATTCTAAACATTGAAGACTGAGTACGTGGATTATTATTTGCAAGGTTAGGTGAGGTGAATTAGGACGGTTTGACCAGGGTCGTACCACCGCTATTTCTAGCATAAACCTAGGAGGAAAACTTTATTCTCGAGAGCGGCATCACATGTGTGATTGATTGACTTTAGATAGAAGCTCAGGTGGACTGCATGTTCATTTGCTTCTTCAATGCTATAAATATGAAAGATTTTTTATAAAAGACCACAACCTTCTTATTTACTTACTTTTTATCTTACTTGGATTTTCAAATAAAAAGGAAGTACTAGAATTTACTGCATTTACTTGTTATTATTTCTTCAGAGATTTATCAATCGCATCTCCGTAGCTACTTTGCACTTGATCTCTACTAAATGTTTCATTAAATTAGGTATAGTCTTTACTTTATTTCTAACAATCAGCAGGTAGTTTTTATGTTTCGGCAATGTAATAATAACCAAACAAGCTAATAAAATAAGACACATGTACATTTAACTGTATACGAATTTGATTTAGCGTGTAATAAAAGATGAGGCATTACATCTTTATCGCTGCGAAAAGGAAACGGAGCGCTGGCGACACGCCACGAGTGATGTGCCAGGCCGCTAAGTTAATGAAGTCGTCCGGATCATGTTCCGTAAAACCCCAACACTAACACCTATTGTTTCTCTTCTGTTTTCGGTACACGTCTCTCGCTTATTTTTGGAACGAGTTTTCGTTATCCGCCGTTTGTTTTTAGGACGGCACTCTGATGGATTTTCCGATGATAAAGCTGTTTTTTCGGCGACAAGGACGCCTTGTGTACACAATTTTCATACAAGTTCTCGTTATGGTCCAAATATTTCTATTGAAAATTTGTTGCTTGCTTATCTGTACCTCTATAATCTGTTTCTAACCAACCTTGATAATCCAGTTACAGATTAGATATCAGCGCAGTACAATTTGATTGCAATTTTGCTGACATATTAAATATGAGTACTCAAAAGTTCGTCAAATGCATCTTTTTTATATTATTAAAGTAGCAAACGAGCATGCAGTCCACCTGATGGTAAGTGGTCACTGCCGCCCATGGACATCTGTAAGTAACT
>DWLI01004289.1:0-10992 GCA_018249915.1 Cecropterus dorantes dorantes
CGGCGCGGGCGCCGCGCCCGCCGCGCCGCCGCCCGCCTTCACCGCGAACATGTTCGGCGCGGGCTCGTCGTCCTAGCCGCGCCGCCGCCGCCCGCGCCACGCCGCGCAGTGACGCGGCGCCCGGGCGGCCGGCCGATCGTGTTTAGTTTTCGAACTCGGTTGATATCGTTGTAACTACCGTTTACGGATTTGTTTAAGATTATGCTTACTGTTGACTGTATTTATTGAGCAGGTGATAATATGTGATTCTCCATTTATGAATGGTTTTATCCGTTTGTCACTAGAGATCCTGGGACTATCCCTTGCATATTATATAAGTTATCCCTATTAAAAAAGTTAAAAATAAAGCTGTTTTTCTTTGCCGCTCATTATTTCATTACCCTCTTCGACTTACCCTTTATTCTTTTGCGTGCGGAACTCTACTGCCTTTGAGACGTGAATTTAAGTTGTATAGAGAATTTCATGTCGAAATGAATTTGTATATATATGTAATTCATGAAATGAAGCAATAAAGCTTTCATAAACGAGACTTTAGTTTCTATTGGTTGTCTAGTAAATAATTAAGTTAAAAAGAATATATAATTCTATCCATTTGATGTCTATAATGGATTATCTGGTATAAGGATCTTCAGTGACTCCAAATAGCCAATTCGGGATGAATGAACACTTCGTTAATTAGCAGACTTGTTAAAGAAATTTATTTCTATCAACATTGTAAAATAATTCATACAATTATATTTAATATCATTATCATCAACCCATTACTTACTGCTGGGCACTTCTCAGAATGCGACATTTTCGGTTTGCCCTTATCTTTGATCCCGCCTCACTCCCCATGCTAGTGACGCTAGCAAAATGCTTCAATATTAGTATTTAATTTAATGATTAAGCTTTACTTATTTAACAATGTATTAAGTACCTGCCCGATTTCTATTGTTCCTAATTATATCTTAGACAAATTACATGTACTACTAAATGCTCGTATTTTATTTATTGACGAGTACCCCTGTACAATTCCTGTAGTATGCATACCAAAATTGACTTATTTTCCCTATAAATAGCGACATCGGCGTATTGACACTTCTATACAGCTGGAGGTCCCGTGTTAACGCGAGTTTTATCCTCGAAAAAAAGAGAAAACATTAATATACTAACGGTGGTAAATTTATGGTAGTTTTATAGTTTTTAAACTACGAATTGTCGCATTTAACACACCTACAATCCTTTTTACAGAGAATTAACAGTATTTTCTTATTTGGATTGACTTTACAATTTGAATTCGCATCAAAACAAAATTATTTAGTGCATTCTAAAAATTTTAAATTACTTAAAATTATATTTTAAGTCACTTGACATATTATCTCGGTAACATTTAGTCTTGTTAAAATATTCATTCCTTTCGATATTAATTACGTCCCTTTATGAAATTTAATATGGCGCTTATAATAAAAACATGTCTCGTCTTTGCACGCTTTTAAAACAAAACCATTTAATGTAGAGTCAACCTACGTTCATCTATTAACAATTTGCGCGATATATTTATATTTTCAGTTTTCACGTATATAGAAGATTATTTGTTGCAAGATTCCAAAAGCGCGAATTTTAGTAGTCTCCTCCAACTTACCCTAATAATTTTACTTACGAAAAAATGTAAATAGTTACGCAAGATCTATATTATGTATAAATACCGAAACTGCACACGGTAAGAAGTCAAGATCTTACGAATGTTTTGTTTATTCGGACAACAGATTATGAGATTTATAGATTTTAACGTCACCATATATCTTTATTATTCGTATCTATTTATTTATTAATACCGAGGTAGCTTACATTGTAGACGAAACAATAAAATGTAAATATGAATTAATAAGACTACTTATATCTATACATGCTCATCAACATGATGAAATATTTTGGTGTTATTTGGTTGCGAGCTCAATCCTCGGCTTGTTTATCCTTTCAATAGTTTTCCCGAGTTCCGGCACAAAGGGTGTCGAGTGCAATTACTCCCTGAAATTGCCTGCGGAAATTTTACCAGAAATCATTAGCGAGGCTTTGAAATGATTTTCGAGTTTACTGAAGCAACCGGATTCAAATTTACATTACGTTAGAACTTGTATTAAAATATCTGATATAAGTATTAGTAGATAACACTATTAAGCGTTCCTGTAGTAACATAGTTATGTTATTCTGAAAAATTTAACATATTAAAAAAGGAAAACTTATAGTCAGTCTGTGCAATGAGAGTTCTATTTTTTTTTTATCAAAAAATGAACACAGTAAAAATTGGTACGATAAAAGTATAGGTATGTGTTCCTAAAATAAACAGAACATTTTTGCGAAATCCATGTACCTACATACAAGTATGTATATGTACAAATACTGTTTTGTATTTGAGGTATACATGCAGATAAATAGTATCTTTCGTTTGAAAATAGAGGGAAAGCAATTAATTAGTTCACTCGTGACGAAAGCTTGTTCAGGTCCTTGTTTTTACAATAAAAAAAAACTTTCATAGTTTTGTAGGGTTCTTGACCCATTATATCCTCAGTCCCCAAGCAAAAGAAGAAGAATAAGGAAAAAGAAGAATAAGGACTAGGGATTATTAAGTAGTTTTAAGAACAGTAGTCCTTACGTATATATTTTATAATAGAAAGGAAACAAACAATTTCGTAAAAAGGAGTTGCGTCATTATTTACTTTATTCTTCTATGTTACTTACGACATTCATCCATAGTTACTATATCATATTGATGCGATTAATATAGTGTTGATAAGGTTAATCCGTCAAATAAATTATTATTTTTATTATTACACTGGAAAATCAATGTACAATCAAACAAGTGTTTCTAATCTTTTATACCGGAACTTGAAAGAAGTATATCGTTTTGCATTACGCACAGAACGTCTGAACAGCATGTGCTGTAAAGGGGTGGCTTTGTTTTTTCATTGCGCGAACGCTCTCCGTGGGAAAACAGAGAGCTATGCTAGACTAAATACACAATATGACTTGAAGTCTTACCCCATGCGACAAAGCGAGAAGCGATCGAAGGTATCAGCTAAGGAAAACAACATGGTAAAATAAAATAATACTATACTTAGGTATTTTTTGTTAATTTATCGATAAAGGTGATATTTAGTACAGCGCTGACTTAAAGTTCTACAATATTTTCAAAATTGGTAGAGAATAAGTAGAAACTACTTATTCTCTACTAGTAGTAGTATTAGTTTATCGTCAGCAGTCAAACAATCGCTTTTCGAGAATAAACTGCAGGAAAAACCGCCCTTATATGGGAAATGCTCTGCATTGCTATGAAGTGCAAGTTTATTGTGCGTTTCCATGGCTTTGTACGCGCACACTGCAGAGGGACGCGTTGTTTAGATAAGGTGAAAGCATTTTTACTAGAAAAATATAGATCAGGTTTCAACAAAATTTTAATAAAAGAGAATTAAATTATTAACTCGTTTTTATTCTTTGAATATAAAAAATAACATTTTATTACACGATTGCTAAGGTACAAAATATTATAAAAATAGGACTAAGTAGGTTTGTAGCATACAATGAAAAAGATGACATAAAATCCTTCGAGCCGGATTTGAACCAGCGACCTATGGATATCAATTCGTTCTCCTCTACAGTCCACCGCTCTACCAACTGAGCTATCGAAGGTATGAAAAGAATTATCTAATTTTGCGTCCATTCAATTTTTACTCGAGTGGGGGTTAAACAGGGTCAATTCTACTCAAGTAGTATGATAATATTTGGAGCCACGGACATGAGAAAAGTAACGTAAAAGCTTCAAGAAAATATAAAGAGTTTGGGTAATATGCCTATATTAAATATGAATGTAGGTACTTAGGAACCTTCATTTCTATATCAATATATCGATTCACCGCCTGTTCATAACCATTCATTCAAATTGAGTTTGATTGTACTTTAAAAATTGGAATTGTTACTATAGTAAAGTAAGCGATGCGATTGTTTTAGGTATTACAAGAATTGGACTGTTAAGTGCAATCAGTTTATATTTTTATCAATTCTACTGTTTACGGTTTGGTTAATTCTTATTATTTAATTTGGTAAAGCGCTACTGTAATCCACTTTGTATAAGATTCCAATCCTATTTGCGATGGCTTACTAAAATATCGTTCAACGTTCAACTCTTGCTCCACCAATTAATAAAACTTCTGAATCTGATTCAATTTCTGTTCCGTATTGATCCTTGGTAGTCGACAGGACGCTCTCTCGAATAGTAGGTACTGAACCTAGTCAAAAGTTCGTTCAGAGTTTAACTGGGTGCCTAGTTCCTGTAGGTACTTAATCTGCTGAGTTAGTTAAGTAGTTTAAGTGGCACAACGTAAACTAGTTTTAATCACATAAACTTATACGTTTTGAGCATGAAAAAGGAAAATATTCAGAGACAGAAACTACTTCTTGCATAAATTTAGGTATTTTGAAAAAAATATATAATAGTGCCGTTAGGTATACGTTAAAACATCAAAAAGTAATCGTTAACAAATGAAAGCAATAAGATAACCTTTAACCGTCACGTTAATTATTTTGTTTACTACTTTCATTAGCCCTGTTATAGAATGCAGAGCTTGGGAACTAATTTAATGGATGGGTAGGTACACGTCTGCTGTTAAGGATCTCTTGAGCAATCTAGAATAATGAACACAAAAATGAAATGTAATAGGTTTACGGATTTTTGTGTCCCAGAGGGCTGCTAAGGGAAGCGCCAGCGCTCTCTGCTGCTAGCCGTGCCGACAAACAGGATTTACTTATAATTACAAAGAGGAAGCCATCTCTCACCAGAGTGCTATGATGAGTACCTACTCAACCAGGCGCATAAAGAACATGATATATTTCCAGGTAACTTGAATGAATTTGCAAAAGATGTAATACGTTATACTTAATTTATTTACAAAACATGTAATATGTTATACTTAATTTATTGACGGGAGATTTTTTACGTACATCTTCTTTAGAATCGTCGTACCTAATTTGAAACTCTATGAAACGAAAAAGCGTTGAAAAGGAAACTCCTTTTAAACGCATTTTCGTTCGGCGCTACAACTAGATGGCGCCGTATCCCTTTCTAAATCACGCTAACGATTTTACTTCGTAGCTTGTATGAGAGCTCGAAGTTGGGTATTTCCTACATAAGATATGCGAATATGGTCTGCAGTGAGTACTTAAACGAAATATAATTAATATAAGACTTTGTAAGCTCAGAAATATTTAGTTATTTATTATTATCAATTTTAACTTATACCCTATGTGATTTGCACACTCATTTTTTTATGAAAGAAGTATCAAACGATTTTGTTGTCTACCTGACTGTAGGTGATATGATGCCCATGGACATCTGTAAGTAACTTCATAACAGGATTTATTTTGGAAGTTAATCATAAATCCACTGAAACGCAAGATCTGCTTCTCGCTAGTCAAATCCATCATATTATTGCATTATGAAAAAAATATATCATCATGTAAAAATCAGATCGACAATTGATACCACAGGACACTGAGGAAACATAAATCTTAATGCCTAGCTATGTATTAAAACTTACGTTACTTAAGTTATATTTCTCAGGTATTTCTCAAATCACTTTGGTTTGAAGTTATTACGTTTTAGAATGTAGATTTGCCGCGGCTTATCGGTCTGAATGCACACTGCCAAAGGAGTGTTATGTTAAAAAAATATTTTTGAAGTAAAACTAACCATGAGATCTTTGTGAGATAATCTTGTTTAAATCCATTCAATATTCAGAGTTTGTAAGTACTGGCAGAAAAAACACAAGTAAAATAATAATAAAGTAATATAGCAAGTGCCAGAAATCAGAATTACATTGCAATCAAAACTCAATCATTTTGAAAACAAAAAAACAGTAAAGATCCGAAAAACACTTATCTTATCTGGTACAGTGGCTGTTAACATAATCTTGCACTATGAATATGAACACTTATTCTACTTAATCTAACTTCTATACTTAATATTGAGTCTTCTCAATAAGAGTCAAATTCCGTAAGCCAGCGGAATAAAACCTAATCCATGTTTATTTGCCAATTCGGGCGTTTAGGAAAGCAAATGATTGGAATGAAGTTCATTTTAGGCTGAAAATTGATTGCTTACAAAATTGGATTTGTTTGTTTGTGAATGAAGTAAACTCGGCTTCTTAGAAACAGGATTTTCGTACCTAATGAAGGAAATCGTCTTCACCCAGACGGCGGATAAATATTATTAAATGGAGGCGTTGATTTGAATAAAAATACATTTTAGCTTGTTTTTTGTTTATGATATATGCTCATACTTATATTTGTAGATTGTTAGTTGTTCAAAATATTTATAACTTAAAGGCGATTTAACTATCTTTTTCTTATGGAAAATTATGGTTTGTCATATCTATGTTTATGCCCTTTAATTTAAGAAAACCTAATGTGAAGTAAATAATTAATTGAATCATATGCATACAATTAGGTATATAACTAGGTGGCACAAAACGATGGTGTGTGAAATATCCACGTTTAAATAAACTCATATAACTTGAAAAAGGGATAACTATTGATTGATTCGTAAAAATATAGAAAAAAACAATGTACAGACACGTGGAACTTTCATTTATATTATATGTATAATAACTATAACGGTGGCATCCTACAATAGACCCTCGATGAGTTCCACTTTAATTTAGTTTTCTATCACGAAGTAGGTTGATGTTTGATGGTTAGATCGCACCCATCGATCATAACTATGCGGAAACTCTTAGGGAAGGCGGCGTATTCCTCACGTAGTTCCTCCCACGTATTATGACGGAATTATTCTGATTTTCCGCTACTCCTTCCTTGATATTTCAACGTGACTGTCATATGCCATAAAGCTCAAGGGAACTTGAAGCCATAACACTACCCGTCACTCATAGGGTTATAATAATATTATAAAGGGGAAAGATATGATTGTTTGTATTGAATAGGCTCCGAAACTATAAGACCGATTTCAAAAATTCTTTTACCATTAGATTCCTACATTATCCCTGATGAATATATCCCTGATGAGTATATTTAATACGAGAAAAAATAGGAATCTGCGTGAAAACTATTTAAAGATGGCGACTTTTTTTATGTCCCGTAGCGAAGCACGAGTGCTTTAGCTAGTTAAATTAATCTTAGTATAATCTAGTTAACGGAATAAAACCCAGTAGTATAAGACACACAAAGTTTACACACTAGATCCATAGTAAGTATGCACAGTATAGTATAATAAATAATAAACGAATCATTTTTCTCATATTTATGCTTGAAATTTAATTTTTATGATACTACACCCTGTTCATTTTAAAATCCCTTTTATCTAAGCAAATATGCTTGCAAATATGAATAAATAATTTGAGCGATATTTGTTGATAGTTTCGCAATAAGCTACACAAATATTTTTGCTTACTTTTATAACTTCTTATTAGATACTTATTTATTTGCTCAGAACTTTATTCGCTTCAATTTACGATAAAATAAGATAAAATTTAAGCCATAAGGTAAGAAATTTGTCGAAGTATTACAACACGTACAACGAACCTTGTGGTTACTGCAAATGTCTTCAAGCCGCAATATTCGTTTTCGCAACGCCGTACAGACAAAGAAAAGTAATTTCAATATTACGTATTGTTGTATGACTTCATTACAAAAGTATGCTACGTTCCATTCACAGTTAATCAGCACTGAGTAGTCATGATCACATTTCAAGTACTAATAGATGTATGATTTTTTTCATACGAACTATCATTAGACATCTATTTGTTATCTTGTCTTCAAATTACATCTTACTTTCGTATTATAAATGCGAGTTTGTGAGGATGTATGTGTTTTTATTGTTCATTCATGCTACAGGTAGAGTTTTGCTAAAATTTGGCACACGGAAAGTTTATGGCCAGGATTAATACATGCGATACTCATTACATAAAGGTGACCGAAACGGGCGGAACCGCGGTTATAATCTAGTTATCTTTATGTTAATATGTCAAGCAAAAACTACGAATATTGCGCGTACAGAGAATTGTGAGCTCCGGCATATGTATAGTTAAAGTTCATTTAGAGAAGAAGTGCGAAAAGATAAATAACATTTATGTATTAGAAGGTGTTACGAATGTTTTAAATAAAATAAAATTTAGCATTTATTGTTTACATTACTGTATATAGCAGTGAGCTGATACATTAATAATAAAATAAGTACGAAACATTAAAATTATTACTATTAATGAAAATCACATACTGTCACTAATGTCAGATTTCTGTGACAAATAACAGTTATTACTTTTAAATGCAGCTTAGTCATGAAAACTTCAGTTGCCTAATAATGAAAGTTTTTCAAATAACTCGAAAATTAATGCACAAACAAAATATTGCATTTGACGAAGCTTTGTAGTAGGTAAAAAACTGTTTTCGGATTATTAATCAAATCAAAAATAAGATATAATCTATTGAAATTGAGAATAATTTATGTTACACTTCAGTAAATATCAAGTTTAGTTTTATTTGGTTGAATGATAATCAAATTTCGACCACTTTGACGACCAAACAGTTTGCTTTTATTAAGCAAATGAGTTATGGAACTAGTGCAAAAATTACTCCAAACAAAATCAGTAATTTTGAATAAATCGCATTCAAAAAGGGATTAGGGATCAATGATTAAGGGAATACAGAATATCATTTGACATTAGTGTATTGAAAACTTGATAAAAAAAAATTGCATAAGCCTTTAGTAGTTTATCTACATATTTTTTGATTATGCTTTATTGACGAAATCGGAATATAAAATATTTTATACTGTTGAGAAATGATAGCTTCTATAGTATAGAACTGTATAACATACATAAAATATCATCACAATGTATTTTCCTAGTCATATTCATTAACAAGACTATAGAACCAATAGAGTACAGAAAATTCAACGTATTCATTAGAAAATACATAGTAAGGTAAGAAGACGTCGTTACAATAGTAGACTCGTTATTTTTTATCTCCTCCACGTTGCTAGACATCAATAATGGAAATGAAAGGGAATTCCGAGCAGTGGTTACCATATCGAGCTTTGTAGAGCATTGTGTGATAATCGCAAATGATCGTGCTTTGACAGAAACGACTCTGTTCGCCGCTGTTTATGTATAGTTTGCACGACAGTGTACAGGCAAGTACTTATTCGTAGACTCGTATCAAGTTTCTATTATATTTGAACTGGAAGAATCGCTATGAGCGAACTTATTAGCGTTACGATTTTTGTAACGAAAAAACGTACGCTGGGACGTAACGTTACGGCAATGTGATTCAATATGTATATATATAATATACCAATCATTTGTCTTTTATTGTCATAGTCACACGTTTTTAAACAGACTGTAATATTGTAAATGTCAGAAAAAAATCAAGAAGGTGAAAATAAAGCATGATATTTCAAGATTTTAACATATTCAGCAGTTTTCTATATTACGTTAATAGAACATTCTAGAGAAAAAAATGTAAATAAAATTTAAGTCGCATCAAATTTTAATATAAGGTACAGGGCTCTTTTTCAATTCAGTTCTTGTGCTTCATTAAGTTTATTCTTATGTACCTACTTATTTAAAGAAACCTACAATGTATATTTATGAATTTAAGGGTTAAAAGTCTGCACATTCGCAGTAAGTCGAAGTTCAAAGTGAAAGTACCATCAAAAATTCAATAATCCACAGAAACGTGACCACATATGTACATACGCATTTCTCCGAACGAGATGCTTAGGACCTAGTTCTCGACTATCGCCGAGTGCGGTTTGATATATTTCACGTGAATTTGAAATGTTACGGAGAACTCTCCGGCGTGTGTATTTCTCGTGTTATTTTCCTTTGAATTTTAGTTCAAAACTGTCCACAAGCATGACCGAAATAGATAACCCTGAAATATTAATATAACTAAAAATAAGCGTGGAATAACACTATCGATCTTTGCAATAATTACTTGGATGGCACTTATATTGTAATTGTAATTTATTTTCAACCCATTATTGTCTTATTAAGACCCATTCTTGTCTTATTAAGACCCATTCTTGTCTTATTAACACAATAATGGATTGAAAATAAATTAGGTTGAAAATAAATTGGGTTGAAAATAAATTAATAGAGGACTATGACCACCTCAGGGCTTAGGTTATAATCCACCACGGTCACTCGACAGTGAGTCAGTGCAGATAAGGTTTTAAAGTTTTTCAAGCGTGTAGCTCTTCCCCATGTATTCCTTCATGTTTCCTTTTAGTGATAGTTAATTTCTAGTAAGAAAATTTATATCAGAAAAATCAGATCAGGGGCTGAGCTTGAAACCACTGTTGGTTGATATGTAATTAATATGCCTGTGTTGTCAATAATTTTATACGTACATGCTCGTATCGTATGTATTTTATTTACGAGTATACGTGAGCTTTCACAAAAGCAAAATTTTCAATAGAAAAACTAATAAAAAGCCAGCGCGAGCAATCTGTCTAAAACACAGGTAGCTACGGAATTCGTGTAGTTATTTTAGCCATATTTATTTAACGTGAAATAAAACGTTTATGTTTGAAATGCTATTTTCGACTACAGCCATGCATATACTGTTATTTGATTAATGCTTTTATCGGATTCGTTCGCTATGCCAAGTTATATGTATATATCTAACCCCACCACAAATTAAACCAGTTAAACGTCATGCGTTTGGCTTTCCCAGCATTAGTGTTGAGCGTTGATACAAATGTATGGGACCGATCTTATAAGGCCACAAAAATTTGCTGCAAATAATAGCGAAATTTGCTTACGCTTCCTTAAGGTATTATACTTATATAAGGCGATTTTATAAACGACTACGCCTATCAGATGATAGGCGTAGTCACATGTTCAGATGAACATAATTAATATTTTTTTATTTCATACTTTTAAAGCACTTTACGTAGTCCGTGGTGGTTATATGGTGGAATAGTTTTAAGGCACTTGC
>DWLI01004290.1:0-10992 GCA_018249915.1 Cecropterus dorantes dorantes
GATTTTCTCTTGTATCGCGGGGGCCATGGATACACAAAGACGAATAGACAAACACTCAGACCCAGAACAGAAATCTAAATTCCTCATTAAAATGTGTGTCTGGGCTGGAATTGAACCCGGAACCCACTACGCGTCAGATCGGTATGGTGACCTCTCCACTATGCGGTTCGTCGGCCTGTTAGGCTCCCATATATATTATTTAAATGTACTTATTGAATGTGATATGAATGTGTGCATTCTTGAAGTATGAGTTGTAAAATATTGTGATCACAACTTTAATATTCTACTATTAAAAGTAAAACTTGAAATATTCGTCAAAGTCTGCATCCTTTATCCTCATCTAATTTAAAATGGAAATTATACACATAGATACATGAATTATTTAATAGCACAGATAATAAAAAATTAAAATAAGTTTCTCTATCGCACTCATTTTCGTGACTCAAATGCCATTAACCGTATTTATCTGTTTCGAGATAACACGGAAGTACGCAAAGGGAATTCGAAATGTACAACCCAGCAGCTCCTTTTGGCAGCTTTTATTTAAAAGTAGAGAATTCGATCTGGCTTTGTTGACAGGAAACTTGAGTTAGTATCATCACAGGAGACTAACGTTACAGTCAGGGAAATGACCGATGACGTCACGCACCCAGGGGTAAAACTGTCGTAAAAATATAAATCATAGTAACTGAAAGCTCCTACATTTGGGATTTAAGTTTAATTTAGTTGAAAAAAGGTATTTTTTCACACAATTTTTTTTATTATAATATAGGACAAAAATATTATAAAACAGCCTGATGATAGATAGACAGACAGACGGGAGTCTCAGCGATTGGGTCTCAGTTTTACCCTTTGGGTACGGAACTCTAAAAACAAGTCCATTCGTTACAATTTGTTTTTTCTGAATACCTGTAGCCGTTATTAGATCGTAAACGTTTTCGAGATACAAAAAATGTGAAGAATATTTTTCTTGAATCGAGTAGGTGTTTCATACGGCCAGACTAGATTTAATTTTATAGCGTGTTTTTACACAAAACGATAAATTTATCATCATCAAGTTTAGTAACGCCTCATAAACATCAACTCTCTGTACTTATGACAGAGGGATATCATTATTAGGGTACGCTTAACGAGTAATTCTTTTCTTTTTTTTTGTAATATTGAAGTAGCAAACGGGCATACATCTGCCTATGGACATGTGTAACATGGACGGCCACAGATGCGTTGCTACCCCTAAGGATCAAGTTGGAACGCCTCGGATAAGTATCGCTTACCACCCTTAGGACTAAAACACAGCGCCGTTAGTAGACAGAAAAAGTGTGGCAATGACTAGCACGTCATCTGAAGAATAATATAGATAAATGAAAGATGCTAAAAGTTATATATTGACCAAACTAAAGAATAACTAAAAGCATGGAGTACTCCAACTTAGTCCTCAGGCAACTGTCAACCTTAGCAAGGTATTTGTGACCAGACTCACATAAGACCGATCCGATTCAAGGTTCATTTAATATTTCTAGTAAGAACCCCTTAGGGAGATAATACACGATCGACGGTTCGCGTCAATGAAAGTAGCCGCACTTGTACCTGTCGTTGGCGATGATCGAAGACTAGAACTACCGTTCTTTTTTTGCTGCCTTACCATCGGTGTGACGCATTCATTCGCTATTTCCATGCTACTAAAAAGCTTAATCTTACTTACTATCTCATTTTACTAATATTAAAAAAGCCAAAAATTGTAAAGATACATGATTGCTACTCTTTCTCGCAATAATATTTGGATAGTAAAAAAATATTGGAGGATTTATTATTAAAGGATTGTAAAAACATAATAATTGGATTTGGATAAAATTTGGCACACATATAGTTTCTAGCCTGGATTAGCACATAGGACACTTTTTACCGTACTTGACCGAAGTGGGCGAAACCGCGGAAGAAACTAGTAATAAAATAACGGAACATGTTTATCGATACACGTATTGCAACCTGTACAGCAATAAGCCACTGCAGCCGAATCGTCAACCTAGTAAATGAATACAAGGGGATAAACTGAAAAGCTACGAACTAGAAATACGAGTAGGTATGACAACCTTACGGTATTAATTGGCTGCTCGGTCCAAACTCCTACTGTTAACAAAGGTTCTACTGTGCTACTGCGGGATAATCTGGAAAGCTGCTTTGCTCCAAAAATAGATACGATCGTTAAATTCTAAAAACAACGCCTCCGGAATTTATTCCGATTTATGTAACGATTACTTTTTGAATAACAAAGGCACAAAGTAATATATACTAAACAGAATTTTATTTTAAATTAAAGTATTTTATTATGTATTAAAAAATACTCTTTTTTTATTTATACTGGCCTAATTGGCTAGTATAAATAAAAAAAGTGAATACTTAGAGCTTTAAAATTAGATATTTCATGTCGAACATGGACCTCTAAGAGATCCAAGCCCAATTTGTGTTCTATATATGTGTATACTGTGTATTGATGTGTATGTATATTGATATTTAAAATTATGTTTTCTCACTACAGATTATAAATAAGTACTACCTAATTAATTATTAACACTGGAGAAGGAAAATACCGAGAAAACACGTTAGGCACGTCAATTTTTTTAGAGAGTTATATAAAATATCAAATACATATACTTAGTCTACTAAACGGCATTTAGCCAGTCGGCGTCAATCCATTATTGCCCTATTTCTGGGCACGGCTCTGCCCTTAGAATGAGAGATTTTGGACTATGAAAATCCATCGCGTTGGGCAAGTGTAAATTGAAGAAGCGTACCCAAAGCAGTAGAGCATAAATGGTTTAATCCTATTTACTTAATTTTAACGTATGTGTTAATAACTTATATACTATAATATAACATCACTACGTTATTGCTTCGGCTCCGATCGCTTCGGTCACGTCTATCACCGTAATGAGTATGCTACGTAAATCTAGGTCATAACTGTGTATCAAACTCCAGTGAAATCTGACAAGTAGTTTTGTGTGAAAGAGTCACACGCAACACGCATACATTGTGGCAAACTTTCGCATTTATAATATTACTTAGATAAAATAAAATAATTAATATGTGTCAGTAATGATTTTAGAAAGTTGACAATCCCATAAAAATATAACTGTAAAAAAGCCATATTCATTACTGCCCATTTAGCCTACAAAGGAATTGATATCTAAATAGGTACCAAGTTCTGTATAGGTATTACTATGAAATTTTATGGTACAACAACACATAAAGTCTCTAAATAAATGAAAAATACAATATCTTGTATTGCTACAACAACAATGTTTTCCACTTAATAAATAAACTCTGTTAAATTTTAATACATAATTTATTTACACAAATTATTTAGACTTATATAGTATAGAAATAAACAACAGATGCAACAACATTATTACGCCAACAATTTTCCGAGTGTAATACAAAGTATATATGAGCACATGGACCTTACATTTTCTAGGTTCGAACAGCGCTTTCGTTTATATTTGTCATGTTCGGCCAGCACTCTCCGGGATCGAGAAAGTTACAGTCACGTTTGGGGAATGTATTTTTACTATTTTCGCTCTGTGACCTCTCACATTGGGACATTTTTCGCTAAATTGGAAAAATCTTTTTGCTTTCCATGACTTCACAAATAAGTTTTATATTCAGCTTTTTTGTGTTTCATTAAATACATAATCAGGATAAACTAAAATGTACTATAAAACTATTGATGTTCATATCTTTAAAGTGTAATAAAATAATGTAATATATGAATATAAGTGATAATTATTAATTTATAATTCATAACTTCTTCTAACTATTCTAGACCGTTCTAAGTTGTGTAATCTGTATGTTGGGTTTGCCTTAAAATGTATACACTTATTCTGTATGGGCTATGTCAATACACATTATAATGTTAGACGGGGGGAAATCGTCTAAAGGTACACCAAAGCTTTGTGAGAGACTCCGGGTTATGTGTGATTTTTACCCACCAAAACCCCCTCCGGAAAAAAAAAACAAGAATCAACAAGACGGAAAAAAATCAACAAGACTTAGTGTTGATAAAACGGGAATGTAACTTGAATCGTGCATGGGGGTTTAAATGTGTATAAATATGTATGGCAACGGATATTTAAGTAATCAGTGTTATAACCGCAAAAAATGCTCTAATTACTATGTTTTAAATTACGGATAATTCATCCGAAGCAAACCGAAGCACGTCAAAGAACTCGTGAACAATTTACACAGTTGGTCAACGATCGTCGCAAGATACCTGCAGCTACTAAAAATTCGTCGCATGTCCGCTGTATCACTTGCTAACTTAAAATTAATGAAAAGCTAAGTTGCCGTGCCCTCACTAATTGGTTAAGGCTTAAACGGAATTCTTGAGCAAATAAAACGACAATAAGAGCTTTCTCGAATACTGAACGTAACTCTAGAGCTATTCGGGTAAAATGTATATTTAAATCTATTTAAATAAAACACAGACTAAGATACATTTTAGTATCGAAAACACTTATACTATTATATCGAGTGACAAGCATTTTTCAATGTACATTATTGAATTCAATAATAAAATTGAATTTATGAAAGAAAAACAAAACTTTTAAAATAATGTCATTTGTTTAATATATGGCATATAAAATAAAATTAGTCTGACACCTTGGGGCGTCCGCTGTACGAGTATTGTATTTAGAGAGGCTTCACTGAGCTGATTAGCTTATGTCGTCATTGCACTAAGCTTATCATGCATTGTCATCCAAATCAATCGTGTATGCATAACATCAGCTCAATGGGTTGGGCCAAACTGGTTTTAAATTCTGTTGAAAGACTTGACTGTCACCTACTTGTATAGGATCTAAGAAAGTAAGTTAAAAAAAACTTGTATAAAATATGCTCGAATGCTTTAAATAAAATAAATAGATTTTCCTCCAATCTGGAAAAAAGAAATATCCAAGGATTTACATTCATACTTCATAGGCAATAACTGACCTGGCATTTTTTCTCTCAAATCTATCCAGAACTTGTCACGTTCCGGTAAAATGATACATGAAACCTTAGAAGATTTATAGAAAGGAAAGAAACGTCCAAGTCGGTAGCCCCAAGAGGCTGCGAACATCTATTTCGTTACTTTCCGCAAAGTCACGAGAACGCTCATTTGTCATCCAGCCCTTATTGAGGAGCAAATTTCAGTGACCGCTTCCATCTCCTATTATACTATGATATTTTCATAATTCTGAACGAATGAGACACGGTTGGGCAAAGATAAGTAAGTATACGAAATTCATTATAATCGTGCGTATCTCAATGTATTAATAACTATTAAGAAATAGTTATTATTAAAGAAAAGTTCTTAAAGGTGTGTGAAGTCTATCAATTCGCACTTGGCCAGCGCGGTGGACCACGGCATGAAACTCTGAGAGAAGCCCCGTGCCAGCAGTGGCACACTAATGGGTTGACTGAAATTTGTGCGTGGAAGGACCAAAAATGGTCACTGCGATTTAAATTACCAACAACTCAATTAATTTTCTGATCTTGTATATCCTTATTTAATCTACTTGTAAACAACGAAATGTTTTAAAAGTGTTCTGTAGCTACATGTTTAGCAGCTAATAGTCCGGGTTTTAATAGGCGTCATTAGAGTAAATAATAAGTTAAATAGTTCTTACTTAAACCTAATTGATAGCTACAACTGGGTTTTGTCGTTGTCGTTTGATTTTTATCAAAAATCCAGTTGTATCCAATTCAATAATAACTATTATATAAGAAAATACAACGTGAGTTGAATATATTGTTGCTTTCATAATACTAGTTAATTGGTGTAGAGTACCAATTTACTTATATCGACTTTTATCTTTATTTGTATCAACTTTAACAAACAATTCGTCTTTAACAATGTCACCTAACGCGAACAATTCGTTTTATTAAAATAAAAATAAATTATTTACTTCATTCGCCAAATAAACGCTGTCCTTAATTGGCCAATACAAACAATTGGGGACGTAACGCTATATAATTGGGCTCCGTACACTCAGCGCAATAAATAATTGAGCTAATCCCGGGCGTCTTATACTGCGCCTAATTCAAGCTGTTTCGGGTTAAAAGTATCTTGGCTCTCATTATTACAGATTTAATCAACTGTTGTAAAAATGCACAAACATTTAGCCATTTATGTATCCTAAAAAATAAATATGTAACCATGCGTTTATAATATCATTGATCCGAGTATATTGTCTATACTTATATGGTGTGTACCTGTTTGTTACTCAATCACCCCAGAAACACTTTTCCAATTTACATGAAAATTACATGAATGTAGTTTATTTACCTAGTCAACGTATAGGCTTCTTTTGATTTCGATATTTTTCACTATTTACAGATAGCGACTATTTTAATGACGTCACTACACCCTCTGGTTGTAGACTATCGCATTTCCATTTTAAATTAAAAAAGAACGATAAAAAATAGCAAACTTTTGATGGCATATACGAGGTTTAAATTTAATTTTATATCCAAAAGGTATCGACTTTTCGTGTAACTCAAACGCTTAGTAAGTAGAACCTTTTTTTGTCCTGTAGTAAGTCACGGGTCGTACATAAGGATAGAATTTAACAAGTAACTAAAGAGTTCTATTTGTAATTTGACTAATGGGTTGTTCACAATGTAGTATTGCGATTAGCCCATCAATGTTATTTAGCTTAGTTAGTACTTAGCTTAGCTTTTTCATCAGAAATAGGCTTATCTTTTCTTATCCACGTATTGTTAGTATATACTAATATAATTCGACCTTTGTGCCACCGTCGCCTATTTCAAACGTGAAGCAGTTTGAAATAGGTGTGACGGAAAGGGTGTGATTGCCGGCTCACTTTCATATGAGGCGACCACCTTAGTTCTCAGGAGTAATAACGCACCTGTGATTGACTTCAGATAGAACCCTTATTCTGTATGAAGTTGCATACATGCGTCCTTGGATAGCAGTTACTACTTACTGTAAGGTGAACTGCTTGTTCGTTTGCTATTTGAATTTTTAAAGAAGATATACTACATGATTTTATACAGAAATCTCGAACACGGTTCCTACGAAACAATAACAAACAAACAATTTTCTGAAACAATAAACATTGAAACAATACTGCTAACATTTACGTTTAAATAACGCAATTCGACGAAGGTCTCCCACATTAATCAACGTGAAGAAATAAGAATGTAAACGATGCTAAAACAAAAACTTGACCAAGTATTTGGCTACGTGATTTAGTTACAAATTTCTGTTTGATCTTGGCCATTGTGAATAAGGAATGACAAATGAAATAACTGGCTAAATTCAAGTCCAGATCGCACAACGAGGGTTCCGTGCCATTTAAAGTTTCGGTATTTGTTACTATTACAACTATAGCATTTAACTAGAGATATGCCGACGAATATTCGGCAAGTAACGGCGACTATCCGACTTCTTACTTTGTATGTAGTTCTCAATAAATGCATGTAGCGAGATTACATTACATAAAAACCTTAATTGTTTATTTATATTTTATATTAGTCTTGCACATTTGAATATGTTAAGTAAAGTAACATTTCCTTCGGTAATCTGTATCTAAAATAATTTCCTTGTAATGAAAACAAAATACAAATACAAAAATATTTTATTGATTAAACACATTCACATTTAACAAGTCGCAAGAGACCTGTACTAGGTATCTGTGTTACAGGTACCCTGCTCATCCACCGAGACTTCATACATATTTAAACAGAGAAATTAATATTATAATAGTATCTATAATACCTATTTGCCAAATAAAGTTGTATCTTACTCGACAAACATAGCAACATGATATCTTCTTATGTTCAATAAACATTTTTAATTACGTTTTGTACATTTATACGTAAATATTAAAAAAAAAAGTATCACAAAATTCTAATTCTGTACATTAACTTCAATCGGCTGGCCAACTAGTCGGCCTCTTTTTGCAACTGACTAATTGGGTAGTCGGCTAGTCGGGCCAAAGACAAATTCGGCACATCTTTAATTATAACAATTTCAAATGTCTACCTATTACGGTTCAATAAATAAATCGAAAATGTCAAACAAATACCTATTTTTGACCTTTATTTATTTATAACCTTTTTTAAGTACAAAATTCAAGTGTGTATGTACATACATATATCTATTACGGTTTAAAACATCGTCTGTGACTTAAGGACACACGGGCAGACCATTATTGCCCCACTGCTGGGCATGGATATTCTCCCAGAATGAGATATTTTGAGCCGTAGTCCACCGCTGGGAAAAAAACTTTTTTTAAAGAACACTTATGTAATTAGATTTCCTCATGAAGTTTCCCTTCACCGTAAAATAGTGATTAATTTATTTCTAATACGCATATAATTTTAGAAGAATCCGTGGCCCGTGCCTGGGTTTGGACCTCGGACTCTCGATTAGAAGGCCAAGTTTCTACCATTAGTATATCATTCAAGTTCAAGCTTAGTATTAAGTTTCGTTACTAATCCTATAGAAATTTATCTAACAGGTACATGTATTATTCTCGTTCCGTTCTTCATTGTTGTAAAATAACCACATGTCTATAAACTCATGCGAATAAAAATGCTCTCAATGCGGCATCCTGAAACTGCTACCCAATTTCCTATCTCTCTCGCTATATTATAGTGTACTGTTCACTTCCGGTTTTAAGTTCAGAGGAGACAATATAATTGCGCGCAAACGTGGACTATTCATAAACATTATGCGGAACTATAAATTGTGAATTATACAGTTGTGTAATATAATTGTTTAATGTGTAAAGATAAAGTTATTCAGGAACAAATTGTATATATAAACGGAACTTTCATTACCAATATCAATTTAAAATAGTTTAATAACCATATCTCTAAATGATATGGTAACAATATCTTGATTTAATGAGAATGAGATAAAAAGTAAACAAATTAGATAAATCAACATCAATCAATAATCATTATCAAGTACTCACTTTAAGCAATTTTAGTTAACAATAATTGCAGATTGCACTTATTTTTAAAATGAGGTACGTATACATAAAAAAGTAAAAAAAATATCGTACTTATTGACAGTCCAAGTTAATACCCGAGGTTTTGGAAAGCTTACGTGAGGAGACAGGGTCTTTTAATTCAGTATATAATATTTTAGACAACATTTTAATATTTTGTAGTACTAAAATTAATTACATAATTCTTATCGAGTAAAGAGAATGACGGCCACAAGTAAACTTAGTAAAACATTGAGCAACATAGCAGTTGTTTACTTTCTATAAACTATTTTGTTTTGTAAACTTTCGCAGATACTGCACCAACTATTCCTTAACTATTTGAACATCTCGAGCGCCCGTCACTTCATTCCTGAACATTGAAGTTAATCGGCAATGAGGACAAAACAACAACAAAACAAGACCACAAAGTTGCTGAATCACGCAATAAAAACAAGAAAATATACATTAGGTCGGCCTAAGTTGAAGACCAATTCCATTTTTGCCGGCTAAGAAATGTGACATGTTTACATGTTTTCACACTTTGTCGTCTCTTTTAAGGACATTACTGACAATTTCATGTCATATTATTTTATAAAGTATACCTCCTCGTCATTTTCATTCTACATGAATCTATTTTGAAAACGAGAAGTATACCGCAGTTAATACGTTTAAATTTGTATTACGTTTAATGTCTCTAAGATAAATGAAAATACACTTACATTTGGAACGAATTGATATGTTGAGATCTTTCTCCAGTATTCAGATGGGTTACAGTAGACTCAACTATAAAGTATTATGTGCGACTGTTTCTACAATTGAACAATTTCGGATATTGCTTATATGGATGTTTTGAAGTCAAGCTTTAGTTTTGTAGAAACAACTTCATTTTGATTTTTTTCTTTAAATTTGCGACGCTTCCCTCCTTATTACATCTAAACGAACTTCTTTTATTAAAAGGAAAGTTACCTCTTTTCAAACCATTTTACTTCCTTTAATTTGTAGAAGTTTCTTACGGTGTCTGTCTTGAAATAGTTCTACAATTAATAAAACTAGGATGAAGTATTTCTATTAAGGTTTTTAATTAAATCTCGGAGTTATTAGTAAAGTGGAATATTTTATATAATAGATTATATAACTAGGTATACGGGTACTTGGGCTGTGTCAAAGGACTGGCTAGATAAGACGAATAATTTATTGGCGACCTCGTTATACAGTACATACGGGTAGAACACGTAGAGGATAGCGGGTTCAATTTCCAGTTACATACATGTAGAAATGGTTAGTGCAATAGATTTTACAATTAACTATCTGGTAAATAACTTTAATCGATAAAAGCTTGTAATTTAAAACATAACGTAACTATAAATATAAATTTATTCATACTACAATATCATATGAATATGGTATCATTTTTCTATACAAGAATTATAAAGTAAAATATTTTTACTTGACCCTAAAGGAATGAAATATAGAAGAATAAGACACCAATATATATTATAGGACTTCCATTTTTATAATCGAGGCCGGACATTAACAGGAAATACAGGCTGTCGCACAAGTTTCGCATGAGTTATAGTTTCCTACGGTTCTCATGCCTATCGCATGCAGCGTGAAGTGTAGTTGATGGAACAATGGCTATGCTGCCATAAAAAAAATTACACTCATATTTTATAAGTTTTAATAAGACCAAGGAATTAAAAGCGGTAGAACCCTATAAAAAAGCCACACCCATTTCTGCTATAAACACCTGTTTTAAGCAATACTGTGATTCGGTTAAATGTAGTAAGAAAGACATAATAGGTTGAGGAAAAAGTCTTTTCGCATTATAGTATGTATGAACTTGTAATAAAATCTCTTTGGCTATAGTTTTTGTATCTGGCTGGTTTTGGTATCATTGAAAGTTAAAATTTTAAAGAACTTAATTCCAAATTCAAATTAGGAAAATGTGTGATTTTCATTTGTTTTTCGTACTGTCAAGATGAGTGAATCTAATGAA
>DWLI01004291.1:0-10991 GCA_018249915.1 Cecropterus dorantes dorantes
TTTATATCACACGTACGTTCATTAGAGCCTTTCTTGGCACTATATATATGAACTATAGCCCCCGCTTGCATAATTTAAAGCATTAGACAAGACACAATAATAGTGGCCCACCGCATACTCAGTCACATATTTAGACCGATTTTGTAGTTTGTACCTCCTTTCAACGATTTCAACTATATATGAAAAGATAACATGTAAATTTTAAGTTTAAATATTGTGAGTTATTTATTTTCCAATGCATTTTATGAGTAGCAACTTTCAGGGGGTAAATTATTTTCGAAACTATTTATGCCAAAAAGATCCTTTTAAAAGATGTTATGTACATTATTTACAGTTCTAATTAGGATTTCACAACTTAACTACTTTTAATGCACCAGACGAAATGTATTAATTACCTACTTACTACATATAAATGCATTTTCAAAAGTCACCATAAATTTAGAGCATTGATTTCGCACATTGATTTAGAATGTAAACGCCCATACAAACAATATTGTATTCAAATATGTAAATGTGTACATGTAAATTTACATATAGAAGTGTGATTTGTTGCGCAAAAAAAATGTTTCCTTCATAATTCCATCAAAGCTACGCGTATATCGATGATGGATGGTTGTCATGGTCAATCCGCATTACACATACATTTATTCATGATAAAACTATTACCTGTTGTAAGAGTGACGTGAAGATCATATTAACATAAGAATACTGATGCAAACCAATCTATCAACTGAGCCACATACAGCAATTTTCACTTTAGCATGTTTAAGTACGAACTGTACGGGTTTGAAGATAAAATCCTAAAACCTAAACTAACCCTCTGTGGTTCGACTTACGAAGCACCACCACCACACCTATTTCCGCCTTATAACAGCAGTGTTAAGCGCTGCTTCGTTTTGATCTAAGGGTTGTGGTAAGGGAGACTTACTTATCCGAAACGTTCCAAATTAATCCTAAGGTGTAGCAACGCAACTGTGGGTGACCTCAAGTATGACTCTTATCTTATCTGAAGTTGAATACAGATGTCCGTGGGCGGTAGAAACCACATATCATCAGGTGGACTGTATGCTCGTTTGCTACTTCAAATTACTACTTCTAAAGTATTAATATATACCTAATAATAAAAAACACGTTTTTCGTAGTTTTCTTTTATTAAGCAACTATCAACAATTTATTAATGTAACGATATTTATTATAAAAATCTTGCCACAGCTATTTCTGCGTTGTTGGATCAGTTTTAGCACCGCTGTGTTTTTGTTACTTATGTGGTAAGACACACTTATACAAGGTATTTGGATTGGTGCCACTTTTGAACCGCGCAATAATTTGCAGAAGATTAATATAGTGTTGATTAATTATAAGTGTTTCTTGTAGTTCGGGCTAGCGTGTCAAGACTGGAAGCCGCCGCTCGTGGGCACGGTGCACAGCTTCGGCAACATGGTGGGCTTGTTGCTGCAAGGGCAGATCTCCGACAGGTATTTTACATCGGGTTCTCTAGTCACCTACCGAAAAATATTAAACTTTTTGTGGGCTACCTAACGTCACAACATATTAAATAATTTATTTTTAAATAATAGTCAATACTTCAATTTTTAAAGAGGTATATATCTATATATGAGTCATTCTCCTCTCCGCTCGTATCGTGTCGTCCTTTATATAATATAGACAAAGCAAAAGAGCATACAGTCCAAGCCTGCTGTCAAATAGCCACTGGCTCGCATACACAACTGTAATCAACAATAGATAAAATTAGAATTCCAACTTAGAAATATTATTACGATATTGATGTTAGTTAATTATTACGTTGGAACGAATATTTTCTCTTATCAGCCTTAACACCAGAAAAAAGGTGGATATGGATGTAACGGTGGTGACTTCTGAGCCGAACCACAAAGTTCATACCACCTTTAATTTGCCCTCATTCATTATGAATTTTGAACATTAAGGATTTCCCTAATGGAGCTACTTAATAAAACAACGACCACATTCAAACAACAATGAATAAATGTAATCCGATAGAAATAATTTATTTTGAAAATCGCAGTTTAATGACCCTCAGTCACGGTAAGCCACGTGTTTTTCTAAAGTGCACAACAATTTAATCAATAAAGCGATTCTATCAAGTGGTTTTTGTACTCATTTATATGAGGTCTGCAAAAACATAATGTATGACATCAAGCGAAAAAACAGTCAAATTACTATTTGGCATTACGATTCGAGCAAAATCAATCACGACTTAACTTTTTATTGTGATAGATCTCTTCGTGGTTCGAGTGTGTGGCACTAGCGCTGTTTATGATTTATAGTTATTTGATTGAATTAATGGACATAGAAGTAAGTATAATATAAACACATACACGAGGCACTACTAGGTACAAGGAAACTTCATGGTGCTATTTCACCCTGGAAAGCTACAGTTATAGCACCTGTCCTAAATTCACATTTCACTATCTATAATCTATAGTAATATTATAAAGAGAAGAGTTTGTTTGGTTGAACACGCTAATCCCAGGAACTACTGGTTCGATTTGCGAAAGTATTTTGTGTCGAATAATCCATTTATTGAGGATGGTTATAGGCAATATAACGTTTAGGTTTAAGTTCTTTTCTTGTTTAATAGCAGGTGAAACCGCGAAGCACGACTAATACTTAATATCAGAACAATACGACCACTGGCTCAAAAAAAAAATATAACCACTCTTCACATGTACGTTAAATTTCTCTGAAATTAACTAAAATATCATGCACATTAAATGATTATAGGTATACGGCAGATCCTAATACATCGATAGATAAGAGCTAAGAAAATATATCTAAAAAGTCTTTAGGGATCTGAATAGAGGTTTGTATATAAGAAAATTAATTTGTATATAATGACAGGTTTGGTCGTAAGACGGCAGCGGTGTTTGCGGGGACGATGGGCGCCGTGCTCGGCCTCACCAAGAGCTTTGCTACGTCTTTCTGGTTCTACATCGCTTTGGAGGGCCTGGAAGCAGCTATTGGTGATGCTCTGTCACCGATGTTTATGTTAAGTAAGTAATAGTAATAATAAGACATAAACAAGTGTCAATAAATTCTATAACTTTAAATTAATCTCAATTTTATCACTTTCCTTGTAACCTTACAAGTTAAGGCCAAATTGTATGACTACAGTAAGTATACTATAAAACGCAAATGATATATAATGGAATATATTTTTTATTTTTGCAGGTATTGAAATTGTGGAAAAGAAACGCGCCGTTCTTTTCCAAATGATTCTGCTAAACTGCTACACGGCAGGGCTCATTGTAATGCCCTTTATAGCCTGGGCAGTGCCGTACTGGAGAAACTTCTTACGGGTCATCTACGCGCCCACTCTCATCATCCTAACGTACTCTTTCTTTTTGGACGAAAGCATACGGTGGCTTTTTAGTAAAGGAAAGAAGGAAAGAGCCATTAAACTGATAGAGAAAATTGCTAAACGAAACAAAGTTGAAGTGGACAGAATTTTACTGGACAAGCTAGATTACATTGATGAGGAATCATCGAGCAAATTCAATGATCGGAAGTTGTTGGTGAAGACTTTTAAGTCACGGATAATGTTGCAAAGATTCCTGGTGTGCATGGTGTGGTGGTTTACCATCACGCTGATCAACTACGGAATGATGATCAGCTCCGTGCTCATCGACGGGAACAAATACATTAACTTCGCTCTGCTGATGCTAATGGACATTCCCGCTAATGTGTTCTACTGGCTGGCGCTCTCCAAGTACAAGAGGAAAATACCCTTGATATCTTCTTTCATAGTTGGAGGAGTGTTTTGCATATCTCAACCATTTATTCCAAAAGGTTAGCTGGACAAAACAAAGTAAATGTATTAAAAAAAACTAAATGTAGTAAAAAATAACTAAAGCAACTGTAGTTGACGTAATCGCACTGCTTTCTAATTTTAATCCTGACACTGTTAAATTAGATTTTAAATAATTTCAATTTTTTATCCTTTTTTATTATTGTGAGGACTGAATAATGCATTTAAAAGTTTTTGTTTTGTTTGTTTTGTTTTTGGTCTCAATCCTTTCTTCATAACTTTTCACCTCGTCTAATGCTTATTCCTTGCGCTTTATTCAGGTTACGCTTGGTTGGGTCTGGTCCTCTTCATGGCGTTCGAGATGTTAGCGACGTTCTCTTACAACATAGTCTACATGTACACCTCGGAGCTGTTCCCGACCTACACCAGGAACTCCATGCACGCCATATGCTCAGCGATGGGCCGAGTGGGATCTTTAATCGCGCCTCAAACGCCACTACTTGTTAGTATCGTGACACTAATTTGCATATTTTTTCGACACAAAAATTCCTATGTTGAGTCTTTTATGTTTGTCTTTTACTTTTTGTTTTTGTCTCATTTCTAAGGATCGGTTCAAAAATTAATCACGTCATTTAATATCAAATCTAGACAGTACATAGTTTTGAAGTCGGCGCTCATATACTCGTAGAACGTAGTTTCGTCGTCGTGATCTAGCAAAGTATGTTGAGCGCCGACTTTAGGACTATGTACTATGTACTGTCTATGAACTAAACCAACATACATTTGAATTATTTTTTACTTTTCTGTGGCTTGGAAGTCGGTGATATTTTTTTGTTAATTTTTTTTTTAAATAATGTAGACTCAATGTTCTTATTGTAATTCCTAAATATCTTCTGATTCTATTATTTTCAGATGGCTTATTGGTCAGGTCTACCGGCCGTTATCTTCGGCTTGACGTCCCTGCTGTCAGGAGCGCTGACGCTGTTCATGCCGGAGACGGCCCGTACCCAGCTCCCGGACACCGTACGAGAAGCAGAAACCATCGGTCGCAGGAGGAAGAAAATCAACTCAGAAGAGGTCAGCTTGAAAGGAACGTAAAACAACATCGACGAACAAGTTGTAAAAAAGCTAAAGAGTACGGACTTTATTAAATTACGATGCGAAAGCGTGCCCCTGATCATTCCGTATAACACGCACGTACGATTAAAGATTATAGAAAAGCATCTACTATACGATAGACACCTGTCGGACAGTCAGTCGGTTTGAACAAAAAATATTTTTGCGATACGTTGGGATACTTCTATGTTGTTAAAGTCGAGCTATTAATTATTTTGAGGTCAAGATGAAAATACGAAAGAAGGTTAATTAACCGACTGGAACTAATAATTGAAATCAGGGGTTGTAATGCCTTATACCATTGCTAGTTGTATAGTAAAGTACTATTAAAATTCTCAAAACCAATTATCACTCCACCCAGACGAATAAAACCGATAAAACAAAACGTTAAGATGAGGGAATCTAATTAGAAAATACACGCAGTTAAGAATGTAAGGAATTCTACTCAGTCGTCGCGCCGCGAGGAAGTTATTAACTAAGAACTTTAAGTGAATACATTCCTTTATTTCTCTTTCCTGGGATATAATAAGGAAAAGTTTATTAAAACGACAAACATAAAGACCGCATAACGAAGAAAATGAACACAAAATTGTAGCAAGGTTTCCAGAAATGGCAGTGATATAATTAGAGCTGGAAACAAACAGCGCTGTACATTGCTAGAGATAAAAAGAACAGATACATTGATAATTAAAGGACGGGATTGGATAAATGTTATTTAATTGATAAGAAATGTTGAGCCGTCGTAAATATAATAGTTGTCTGTGCGTCCGTGCGTTGAATGAATACATGTATAAGCGAGGCGCCGCAGATGGTGCGGATAGGTACGAGCAAGTGTGAGAACTGAATAGCAAACGAAACTGAGATATCTTTATTGGGATTTGTTCGATAAACCAGTGATTCCCAAAGTGATCCACGTGGACCCCCTGGGGTCTATGGGAGACTCAATTGGGGTCTACGAGGGCGTGAATAAAAATTGAAAATATGGGAATGTGATATAAATGTAGCAAGGAAAGGGTCCACCTAAACCAGAAAAAATTGAAAGGGAAAAAATAGTTTGGCAACCTCTGGATTAAAGAGTTGCCAACAAGTTTGATCGAAGCAAATTACATAACATTCTCACATTAAATGGAATTAATGTAGGCACGAATTAGAAAGTATTAGATTTCTAGTCAGACTTTTTCAGATGTTTGAGCGTTAGCAGCCGGTGTGTGTCGTGAGTTTTCAATTATTATGAAATAAAGAGGTGAACGAGAGAATTAAATATAGAAAGAGCTAGTATGAATACAGTGTACGCAGTACATTTTACCCTAAAGTATAAAATCATTCAATGTTTTAATACATTAAGACTAAATAAGAAATAAATACAAAAAAAAAGCACAATCGATAATACATGTTTTTGCTCGCAACCTTTATTCTCATAATTGATGGTATGGCTGATCCTCTGCGAATATTGTATCAATAAATATTAATCTACCATGATTACTTTTTGCAACAAAAGTAAGTTAAAATGCCCTAAATTATACTGGCATTGTTACACAAATAATATAAGCACAATGGAGGTAAATGTTCAATTATATAAGGTAAATACTACTACTGTCTATTATTTTCTATATTATAAATAACTTGCATAAGCTTGTTTATATTTTTTTATTATTCATTCAAAGCCTTTTTCCTCCTCCGACGTACTCGATTTATTATAAGAAATACATATACAGCTGCTGATTTCAGCAATTTATGAATAGCATATATTTCAGGTTTATAAATAAATACTTCAGTATTATAATTTAATAGAAAAGAAATGTACGTTTTCTACAAACATCAATTGACAAGGCACAGTGAGCTGACCGCGCAGCAAATTGATTTGTCCCGCAAAGAAAACAAGTGTGACAGTCTGACGGTAACGAAGTGATATCCCTTCTCAAGGTACTTTACCACAAGCTTAAAGTGTACTAATAAAATAGAAAGTTAACTAGCACAATCATGCAGTTATTTATGTTCGCCGCGACTGTAAGTCCTAGTTAATGGGATGGATAAAATGTATGCATTAAGATATTATAAGCGGCTCGATTCCCAGAAACCGGCCCTCCTCGGAACTCTACGACCTTTTGAGCGTATCGATGACGCCAGTTTCAAGTAGGTACGTAAAAAATTGTCCACATAAAACAAACATACTACCTAAACCATAAATATAAAAATTTTGTACTTTTTGGACGGAGGTTAAATGTACCGGATACGCTTTATTATATAATGGATACTCACGGTTGTCGGTTTAATAATTTCTTTTTGCTGATATTTCAACACGGTTGCATAGATCGTCGTCGTTGGGTTACATATTGAAATAGATCAATTTCGCAATAATTAATTTAAAATTATTTGAATCTAATAATATTCCACAATTTATTAGAGCGCCAAAAATGTCGAGTTCGCTGTTAGATCGAAGAATACCACTTTACCAGTAACTATATCATATGCTATAGTTACTGATAAAGTGGTATTCTTTAATGACTGACCATAAACTTAACAACCGATATACTGTTTGCTGAAACCATTAATAAGAATTTGAAGGATGTATCTTTCTTGATCGTTCATCTTGTTAGTCTTAAATGGGGTAATCAGAAATAATTGACGACATGTTCATATCACAGTCTAATTATGTGTCTGTCTTGAGGCTAGAGCTATATCAGGTCTAAACCAGTTACAAATTGTTACACTTGTAGCTGTCTCCTGGAAAGGCCGGGAGAAAGCCGGAGCCGGAGCGTTGTTGGAAAGTAAGAAAAACTAATAAATATCAACAAACATACTTGCGCGCAATTAATTACCTACGGAGCCGATGGATCATCGTTTTTATCCCATCGCCGGCGATAAATCAGAGCCAGCTCCATTGAGAACTCACTTATAAGTATTTTATGTTCTGGTCTGAACGTAACCTGATCAGCGGTGAACTTTTTCCGTATAAGTTAGCGCTTTGGCGACCACGAACGGTGTAATGCCTCGGTAAGGGAGCGAACTAACACTATTTCAAATGAGGTCCCGTTTCCGATCGCATATGTAACGCGCATAAAACTGATCTTAACCTTTTTTTATAATAGATTGAAACTAGTTGCAGCACACGGTGGTAAATGATTACAGCCTGCGGACTTATGAGTTAGCAATGGCCAATGCATCGCCAACTGTAAATCAGATTTGAGGAACCGATAAATTCCATATATTTCAACTATATTAAACCTATTCTAGGTGTTCCAACTCAGTGCTCAGGGGTATTGACGAATCTGTGGTCAATCTCGGGTGTTTGAGGGACAAACATTATGGAATAGTTAATTTATTTAACAAATAATAGTAAAACGATAAGAGGTGTCAAAACAATTACAAAATCTACAAAATTTAATTCATGGAATGGAAGTATTTAAAAAAAAACCTGAAACGAAGAATTTTTAATTTTTTTTTTCCTATAGAAACTAAAACCTTAAATAAAAATCCGATGCACACCGCATTATAGTGATGTTCTGACAGTGAAACTGTTTTAAATCTGTCAATAATTCGGCTACTGTTTCCGGCGACAAGATTATCAATCTATCAACTAACGGGTTTATTAAATTTCATTTAGTTAGCTAGAAATTATGAATCGCGTGCATTCAAGCGGTTTATTACCGCTTAGTGAACGGCGGCGGTAATAATTATAATGTGTTAGTTGTTTGAATAAATAAAACAAGTCATATTGATTACGGATAGAAAAACTGTGGAGCACATACGTTTGTTCAGCATCACGCGAACACCTGCGGGTAACGAGGTTGCACGCGACATGCTGTATGCCTTATACTATTTTATGTTAATATAACGTTCATGCTCATTACTCTTAAATGTCTTTCTTTATTTTAAGCAGCAAACGAGCATGCAATTCACCTGATAGTAAACATTCAGAACAGGGGTTCTATCTGACGTCAATCAAAGATACAAAAAAACGCAAACGTCCTAGTCCCGGAGGCAATTTACGTTTTTTTTTATATAAAAATGTAAACAAAAGTAACAAGCGTGCATGCAGTCCACCGGATTGTAAGTGGATCCCATCACCCATGGACATCCGTAAGCAACTTCATATAGAACACGGTTTCAGAAGTTGATTACAGTTGCGTTGCCACTCCTACTAAGATGGTCGTCTCTTATATAAGTAAGCCGGCAGCTACAACATTGCACCAAAACGCAGCTACTGCCTAACACTTAAAGTAGGTGTGGCGGTGGTACCTCCCCAGTCTCGTATACTCGTTCTAGCACCTTCCAATTGAGTTAATAAATATATATGATGGTAGCTATGTCTACGAAATTTGGTCCTTCGACTTTATTGCACAATGGAGATAAATGTTCGAAGATTCGTAATAAGTGTAGGAATAATGTCAGTCATTTTGTTACCTGCTACGTGTTCAGTGTCGTCTATGGATATCTGTAATCAACTCCATATAGAACAGGTAGCCTCTGTGAAATCGATCACAGAAGCGTGGCAACTTCTTAGAACTGAAATGGAACGCCTACAAAAACTGCATTTGCCTTATAACACCCTTCAAAACAAAACAGCGCCATTTCACAGCCGCTACAGACAGTAAAAATAATAAAATCATACGGAATTTGTAGTTCAAATATTTGAATGTTACGTTTCTTTACTATAAAGTCTGCATTTGCAATAAACTTTATTCCTATTCTCGTGTCATATTTGTAACATAGTGTTTAATTGTAACATAGTATTAAAGCTTGGTTTGCACGTTATTTGAGTTAACAACTATTTACTTTGGGGTAATAATTGAAACATGTCTTATGCTTATCTTATTAAAAGTTAACATTACAAATACATTATGTGTTACATCTTATTTTGCCAAACGTATCTTGCCAAACAAGCGTACAGTCTAGTCAAATGTAAGGCAAGATACTGGAGCTAGCTATTAGTGCCCATGTGATTATCAAGATAGTTAAAAAATAGATATATATAAAAAATACAAGAAAAAAAGACAAACACACTGAGTTTCTTGCCGGATCTTGTCAGTTTAGGTCGTGTTCCGATCCGGTGGTAGAGTAAGAAAAAAATTGTAATTGACAATTTGTAAGTGCCACCGTAAGCCTATGCAAAATAAAGATATTTCATTTGTAATCAAATTGACATAATACTAGAGTCGCACCTGAGATCGGTTACATGCGAGATCCTACTACCGAGAACTAAGTAGGCGCCTCGGACAAGTATCCCTTACTACACTCTTTAAATTACAACGCAACAGTGTTAGGCACTTATTAAGTGAAGCATACAGTTATTAGGCAGAAATAAATGTTGAAGAAGTAATTTGATGAAGAAACCCACAAAAAAATCAATTTTAGATTGCCTTTTTTATATACTCGAAATACTGTCTTATTTATTAAGAAGACATATTATTTCGAGCTGGGTGACATATGGGTGTTTATGGCCGCGAACGATAATTTAATATTTCAAACTACATTAGCTCATAACTGCTTCCATTACACGAAGGCATATGTTGAATTTATTATACCTACACGTATGTGAGTGACTTCGCAAAAAAGACGAGGTCACACGTATGCGACAAGGCCGAGGAGGGTCGAAAAAACTTGTACTACGTGATTTAAGCACAACTTACATAAAAGTAGCTTTAATATAAGGAGTTGTGCTTAAGTCTCGTTTAATATATTCTCATATAGAGCATATACGAAATACTCATTGTGAATGACAACGTTTTTATTTTATTTTAATCTGTCTAATGTTTTAAATTCACAATTCACAATTTTCGAAAATCAATGACGAATGATTTTATAATTTATAAAAAATAATTACCCAAAAATATAAATAAGAAAATAATAAAAAAATATCAACATATATATTATTTAGTAGTTGTGACTATATTATCGTACAAATTTAATACAATTCTTTTAACTAAATTTACAATCTGTCCTATTACTACATAGCGAATTATTGCTTTGTTTTTAAATGTAATTTATACTATCTATACTAATATTATAACGAGGAAACCTGCGTATTTTTGTATTTTTGTATGTTTGTTTTGAAATGGCTCAAAAACTACTGAACCGATTTTAAAAA
>DWLI01004292.1:0-10991 GCA_018249915.1 Cecropterus dorantes dorantes
AACTACTTAACCGATTATCAAGAAACTTTCTTAGACGTATTAGAGAAAACATAGGATACTATTCATTTAAAATAATAAACATTTTCATATTTGAAAATCTAGAAGCTTCTAATCAATATCTGATCAATGATCCCGAAATTAATATTTTATTGACTATAGCATCAGCTTTTATCATAGCATTTGAATTTTTGTATATTTTGATCGGTCACGTATAAGCAAGTATATTACTTCAATGCGAGCGAAGCCGCAGGTAAAAGCTAGGAATATTTAAAAATGAAATGGTGCGTAGGTGTGTGCTACTCAAACACGCAAGAACCACTGGTTCGATTTACATGAAATTTTACATAGATGTAGCTTATTTAACTCATCAGTCTATAGGCTACTTTTGACTTCCATATTTTTCGCTATTTAAAGATGGCGAGTATTTTAGTGTAGTAGCGACTGATGTAGTCGCTGCTACACTTTGGTTTTAAACTTCTTATTTCCACTTTAAATAAAAAGAGAACGCTAAAAATAGCAAACTTTTGATGTCATATTCTTACTTTTTAGCGCGATCTCGCGTATTTTTCTCATTAAAAAAATATTAGACTATTCCCTAATTATGGAATTATAAATTGAACTTTATGTATTAGATTGGATTTAAAACTACAGTGTGTATAAACTTATTGAAATAATTAATTTCAATAAGTGTCATTTAAATCCTTATATTCACTAATAGTTTATTAGGCAACGCCGACTTTAGACGGCAATACAACCTGGGAATCACTCTACGGTGCTCAATATTATTATTCTTGTAATAGGTATAGAAGACGCAAATGAGTATGCAGTGCGTTCACCTGATTGTACCTTAGCGGCAGCTGTCCTCTGTTAACATTTATTATCAACCCCAGATAGGATTAGGTCTCTACGTTAAGTCGGCTATTCAGAAAAGACAGACACAAGGTCTCTGTCTTTTCTGAATAGACCTACACCAAATAACGACAGATAAATACCTACACGTGGAATGTAACATGCAACGCGTGATTTATTTTGTTGAATGATTTTCTCAAACAACGATACGCTAAAGTCAAAGGATTGTTTTGCAAACAATCCGCTGTTTTGCGATCAAGCGACGATACGACACATTGTTATACGGACAATGCAATATTTGACTTTTTAAGTCGATAAACGTAACACTTTTGTTTGAAGGTCACTGTGAAGTTATTTGAAAAAAATATCTATTTAGTACCACACTATTCCTGAGTGATAGCACGAGTACAGTTCGACCGGAGGAGTACCATCGCAACACCTTGCTTGAAGCAGTATTACGATCGGAGGGTACATTACCTGAGGCGATCATCTTTGTCCACATTTTGGCAACGCTACATCGGTTTAAAAATCCTTTTTATTAGCTTGAAGTAGCAAACGAGCATGCAGTCCACCTGATGGTAAGTGGTTGTGGCCGTTCACAAACATCTGTAAGCAACTTCATATAGAACAAGAGTTCTATCTGAAGTCGATCACAGATACGTTGCTGCTCCCGAGTACGGTCACCTCATACTTAAGTAAGCTGGCAACTACACCCTTCCAACGAAACGAAACAACTGCTTCACTCTAGAAATTGATGAACAGTTATACATCTGTTCATCAATTTCTAGAGTGAAGCAGGCACTGACCACTGATGGACTACATGCTAGTTTGCTGCTATAATTTAACATAAATAAATTAAGTGAATGATGTGCTTTGTTATTGCTACTGGAATTATATTGTGGACTTCATTAATTTAATGCTAGAGCAAAAAACCTGGTATTCATTTTTATGTTTCAATTAATTGTATGTAAACAAAAAATTCGTTTATAAATTAATCATTATGTTATTTCTTTTCCGTAAATTACTGAGAGCCTTTTTTGTTTCATGAATTTCTTCAAAAATTAATTAAAGACTTATGAGTTCTTGGATTTATAATTAATTGTAAGCTAGTAAATACAGTGATAGCCGAATGGTTGAAACTCAGGCTCTCGATCGGGACTCCGGGGTCCGATTCCCAGGCACGCACCACTGGATTTTTCTAAAATTATGTGCTTATTACAAGTTCATTATCACTGCTTTACGGTGAAGGAAAACATCGTGAGGAAACCTACACATCCAAGTCAACCAATTCGCACTTGGCCAGCGCGGTGGACTATGGACTGAAACTCTCTCAGTCTGAGAGAAGACCCGTGCTGACGAATAGTAAATACAGAAAAGCATAATACTAGCGTTCCGGTTAGCTATGTTCATATGTGCTTATTATTTCAAGAATAGGTCACAAAGAAATATATAACTAGTACACAGCTGGCAATGACAAATCTAATTACTTATTACTTGTCATGATAAATTGGATTGGTTACCGTTATCATTTTACATGAATCATTCTGCGATCCCTAGAGCAAATCTTCAAGTCGCTTAATATTGAACCTTTAATACGGCCAAAATAGGTTCACCGATATGACCAAAACAATAGTTTAGTGCAATGTATGACTCATTTTTTACGAAAAAATTTCACGTAAATTGAACATATTGTAAAACTCTAAGTGTGAACCTAGTCTTACATTATTTTATTCTGTATTTTTTAATTTAAATAATCTATTGTTTACGTTACTTCCACATATATAAGATTTTTTCTTACCTATGAATTTTTTGGACTTGAAACGAAATATTGAGATAAAAAAACAGAAATATAGCCTATAGAAATAATTATTTTAACTAGTTAACAACTATTTACCTACTTGTCATTCCATTAAACGCCAGGTCTAACAATGAAACTGTTTTTGTCACTCAATTTTTGTCGGTTTTTCGCGCAATTGTCGCAAAAACTCACATTACGAATGTTTTGAATTAAGTGAGTAACAAATAATAATACACCAAATTGTTGGTACCTGCTTATAAATGACTAGATTCAGTAGTTATTACATTCTTGGAAACACATATTCGTTTTAAAGATCATTAAAACTAAATTCGTAGTAAACCACACTGTTTCATGCATAGAGCGCAAAGTTTTTATTATTAAATTCAAGTAGCAAACGAGCATTAACAAACAATACGAACACTGATGGATGCAAGATTTTCTCGACCAATCCAAAGGTAGATTGATGACGTACATGACTCCAAAACTTGGCAAATAACTTTTAATTGACTCTGTTTTGTTTCGGATGGACATTCGACTTTTGAATATTCGACTTTCGACTTTTTTTCGACTTTTGAAAATTTGCCATCCTAATTAGCTTGCAGTCATTCCTTCTTAGATACATTATTTTGGTGAAGGGTGCTTGAGCTTAGTTAAATAAATTATGACTAAGATAAGATAATATAGGAAGAATAGATACCTATATTCATCACTTAGATCTATGCGCAGTACCCTTAGTACGACTTTATCTTGTTTCCTCAAAACAATCATTGTTTATGTTTTGTTGTTACAACTTTAGAACGAAACGGTGAACCCTTGCGTATCAGACCCCTACGGGACCATTGCACGACATGGTCATACTATCACCATACCATTATACATCTTTTCACATAAAACATTATGTAGTGTTGTGTACTGGTCAAAATATATTGCAATTGTTTTGCGCAGTTGAAGTATTTAATGATTTTGCAATTGATTGTAAGTACTCATGGAAACAACAACACAAATTAGTGGCTTACAAAATGCCCGCCACTGAACAATACAGTAATGAACCATATATTTGTGTCGTACATTGTATTCTTTTGATTAGTGTATTTTGTGTCCTACATTGTATTCTTTTGATTAGTGAACAGTCGCCCACAAATAGGCGACTGGTTTGAAAAGCTGCAAAGCGTTATTGAGTTCAAACTTGTTTGCGAGTTGTACTTAATCGTCCTTTTGTGCGGTTTGCACAATTAAAGTACACGACAATTTTATTTTAAGGCTAGTGGCTCACTGGTACGAATGCTAGTTAAACAATATAGAAATATTGTATAAGAGAAACAATAATTTTCATTATAATGAGGTTAATTCAATGTTAAAATTAATATTTAAATTTATAAAAGTAAAGTGACCTGAATCTAAACAAAAAAAAAAACATAATTGTAAGTAATCATACTTATTTGTGAAAGATTAAAAAATAAAATATACATATGGCACATCCGCACGATTAATTCTCATTAAATATATTTAATGGGAAATATTTAATTATAGCTTTATTTTTTACTAGCTGTGCTCGGTGATTTAAAAAATGAGACTTGACATTCTTACACTTATACCTATAACAATTTGTACAAAAATGCATTTGTTCCAAATTACAAACATTATAAAAGTACGAGCGTATTACGGGTTGGAGTTTTCGCGTGGAAACCTAGTTCTTTTTTGAAATAAAAGTAGCTTTTACCGATCTTCCTTTTTTTATCCAACTGCGTCAAAAGGGTAATGTTTTTCGAACGTATGTATGTATATTTATTTGTATGTATGACCATTTTTTTGGCACGCACTAAAGCCCAAACGGCTTGACAGAACAAGGGGGAGGGTATGAGAGACGTTTTTTTACTACTATAACAATATGGGTATCAAATTAAAGCTTCTAAGTGGGTTAATCCAAAAATATGTAAATTATAATACTTTAACTTGACTATTTTGACAAAAACTCTTATAAGCGTTAAATTAAATATACATCATTAAGACCAAAAATTTCATTTTAAGCAGTCGGATTTTTTTTGCAACGCACATAAGCTGCACGAGGCGTTCCATTTCAGTTCTTACGGATATTGATTACTAGCTCCTGCCTGAGACTCCGTCCGCGTGAGCCTCATTTATCACGGTAAAGAGTATCCCATGTATTAATCTAGATAAATCTAAATAAACAATACTTAATAACGTATGCCAAATTACGTGATTCACAAAAAAAACATCCATCCATCACAAATTTTCACATTTATAGTATACTAGACTATTCCCGTTGTTACGACTGCTGGGGTCACATTTCACCGTCTACAATCAGGTCAGGCCGGGTCATAAACTATCTTATATATGAGACGATCATCCTAGTCCTCAGAAATAGCAAAGCATCTTTAATCAACTTCAGATAGACCCCTGTTCTATATGAAGTTGCTTACAGATGTCCATGGACGGCAGAGACCACTCACCATCTCGTGGACTGTAAGCTCGTTTGCTACTTCAGTCGGATAAAAAAATATCTTGTGTGCTAAATTTGATTCAAATCCGGTTAGTAGTTTTATACGTAAAACATTTATGGATCACCACAAACTTTTGCTTTAATAACATTAGTAAGATAAGACAGAACATAACATCAGGAACTACATGCCTATTGGCTGGATTTATGAGAAGTATCCCCTAAATAAATAAATATATGTTATTATCGTAAGGAAATTCATGCTTTCGTTCGTAGTGTAACAAGTTCCTTATGAACGTAGGTAAGCGAAGTTAGGCAACAATGGCAGGCTTGACAAGGCCACATAGACATCATTAAGACTATACAATCGTCATACGTTTTATACAATCTTCTTTAATCTATTCCACCACTTTAACAAAATAAATGTTGATAATGTTTTTAAGCACACAATATTAAAATTTAACTGCTGATATTTGGCAAAAGGAAACCCAAACAAAAAAGCCGGCCCAGTGCGCGTCGGTGTTGCGCACATAGGATTCAGTACCATATTTATAATGGCAAAAATATCACATTTGTTGTATGAGTCTTTCATCAAGGCCTTTGAACGTAGAAAGCGGTGTTATAAGTTTTACAAAATTCAATAAAAGACTTATACTATTCAGATAGGTACTACTTATAAATGATTTTTGCTTTAAACTAGATGAGAAATTAAATATTAAAGACGGCTTTATTAATGAATATAGTAGGCAAGATAAAATGTTCAAATCTTTAGTTTACAGGATTCCAAGACAAATATTTTAAACTGGAACACAAAAATCACTGGATTAAAAATATAATTAAAATTAAGGATAGACAGATCAAGCCTAATCTTATCTCAAAATTCCTTGAACCTGTAATTAGTTATGAGGTACAATACTTATTGCTGATAGTTCTATGACAATTATGTCATTGAACAATTGCATTTAATGAAAACACATTCAATTTTATTATATGTTTTTATGACTTATTATATTTATTTAATCTTCTATGACAACGCTTTGACTTAGTTTTAAATACACTAAAATAGACACTTTATTTCAATGCGTTTTCAAGACAATGATGTGTTTATTAGTATTCATTAGTATGAACGGATTAATAAGTGTTTATGTGAAAATCTTGGATAGAGCCTTTGTTATTTCTAGTGGCGAAAGAAAACAGTCTTATAAGAAGAGAATAGAGTTAGTTTATATTTATTTTAGTTTTTTATTATTCATTTACTTAACATTATATTGTATTGTACATAGTAATAGTCTTTTATTTGCAATAAACATATATAAGTTAGTAATAATTAAAGAACCAAGTGCTTTTTAAAACAATACAAAAGGCATCCCTTTCAGGAAACAGCGATTTCTTCCAGTTATGGTTTGGTGTGTGAGTGAGAATGAATAAAAGAATATGTATGACAATTACTTTTTAAGTAAATTTTACTTTGTATTTTATTTTCTGATTACAGCATCTGTTGTTTTTATATTACTTCGCATATTACTTGTTAGTGCAACATCACACCTCGTAAAAGTCTTAAACTATATGTAATCATTTTCCACATTTTTAATATTACCTAAATATACCTAGATATTATATTATGAACTTGTCAAATTCATTACCAGGAAACCTTTTTTATTTCTTTAATACTCCAAGTGACTAATACGTAGTTTGCAAGTCAGCAGAATCGGTACTTCGACCGGGTGGGTACCGCCGTCGTGCCTAATTGTAGCATGAAGTAGTTTTTGTTTTTCACACTTTTCTATGAGGCGACACTCAACAAGTGAGCTATAATATTGACTTCAGATTAAACCCGCGTTGTATAAGAAGTTGCTTACAGATATCCAAGGACGGTAGTGACCATTTACCATAAGGACTGCTAATCGTTTACTACTTCTGTCTTACAATAGTAAAAGAGCTTTACGTAACTAAACTGAACGGCATTCAGTTCCATCTCCGAGCAAGGCAATGAAAGCGATTACAAATTGCTCTATCGCTATACTTTCTAAGCAATCCAAATATAGATCGCGAAATCCCAGATTCAACCAATCTCTAAACAAAAACATACCACGGCCATACAACTTCATGCTTCAATGAATTCTGGCAAGACACTATGTACTATCCTTTTATACACTTGCAAATTGATTTAGCCTTCTGGGAAACAATTCTGTAACCTATTACCAAAATTAGTACAGTTGTAAAAATAGATGTGAGAGAACGGCATAGCCTTTAAGAGAAGTTGAGGAAAATATTAAAGCAAATGTTTAAACGAACTAAATGACAATCAAGTTACCTTGATGTATGGTTGATGACGTTGTTTGTGGTTGTTTTTTAACAAGCAATGATTTAGTGGTAACTTAGTGTTTTGATAACTAATGTCAAAGGTCTAGGATTCGAACCCACGAATGCGCACTAATTGGTTTGTTATTTTGTACATGAAATAATTTGTGAGACGCATTCAAATTTTAGGAGTTTCAGAAATTTTAGCAAGGTGCAAGCATTTTTCATCATTTTTCAAAACTTAAAACTTTAAGATGGTCAGAATTGTGTAAAATACTATTTAAGATTTAGGAAAAGGTACTAAATACCAACAGCTCCTTGAATTTTATGTGTATGACCTTAGAATGTATAAATTATGTTATTTTTAAACATTATTTTCAGTAAATTTAGATTACTTTAACCTCGCCGTGACCGATCAAAAACAGAAGACAAAGATTAATAAAAGAATTAATGCATTTGAAATGCATTTAAAATACTGAGAAACGCAACACCTTCCGGGTAATACTAGAATGTCAATATTTTTATTTTAACATTGAACAACTAATTTTAGAATGTAAATATACTTACAATTTCCTGGGTATTCATTCGTTTTAATATCATGTTTATAAATATTTTATAAAATTAGAAATAATCATCTTATCTATACTAATATTATAAGGCAAAACGGTTTGTTCGTTGGTTGAACGTGCCAATCTCGAGAACTACTGGTTAGAATTGAAAAAAATATTTTTGTATTGAATAGTCTATTTATTGAGGTTGGCTATAGGCTATATAACATAACTATGTATGTTGTTTATGAAGAAGCAGTTAAAACCGCAAGACACAGTTAGTTAATATCAGAAATGCGAAGTTTGTAAGAGTGCATAGATTTTGGTTACTCATATATAGACAGATGATGACCTAGATTAACACTCAGGGTACTCTTTAACGTGATAAATAGGACCCAGACGGATGGAGTCGCGGAAAAAGATAGTTTAATAGACGATTAATAGACGTTTAATACTCTAATTCGTCATGATAATGGTTTAACTCGTAACTTCTTTCCTTGCCCATAGCTTAATATTATTAGGTCATTTGGTTATCAGTCTGAACTGGGATCGAATCCAAACCTTCGAGCATTAAAGCCCGGCAATATAACCATAATTCAGAATAATTTAAGTATATTAAGTTGTTGATTATGTATGTACGTATCACTATCACTCACGGTGGTCAATCACGGTCAATTTTAATAGGTTAATGAGTAAACTTAGTTACTACGAGTACATATTTAAAAAGTATTTTACTTAACAAAACCAGATGTGTCGCTTGCACATACCGCGTCTTGCAAATACATTGAATATCTTAATTCGCTTTGACCCAAAATAACAGCTAAAACATACAATTGACTCAATACCTTTTGCCGCACTATTGCGTTACTACAAGTTTGGTAATTCACCTTTTTATAACATTGAGAAGCAATAACATGCATCCACTTCATCGTAAGTGGCCAATGCCGTCCATGGATCAGTAGGAAATACCAGTAGGAGAGGGGTTCTATATGAAATCGATCACAGTTGATGCGCCGCATTTCCTAAGGATTGTCGGAATCTATACCCTCCCATTGAAACTTGAAATGTCATGAAAATTCCTTTCTAGTAATACCTACCCGGTTAAACTACCCGATTATTATGTAACTATTTCCGCCAGATCGCAACAGTGTGGTGTGTGCAGAGTGTGTTCAGTCAGAACGAGGCAAAATTCCATATCAATGTCTTAGACAGTATTTGAGGTTTATTATATTTTGTAGTATAGAAATAACAAACGAGTAGGTATACATGGTATAACCTTTTTTGGGTGACGGGGGGGGGGACCTTTTATATTACACCGAAGCCTTGGGGGAGATTCCAGGCTATGTGGGATTTTTATCCACTAAAACTCCCTCGGCCTTCCTCAGCGCTTAGTAGAGGACTCCGGGACCTCCATTGGAAAGCACCGGTGTGCACCTCATCTCCTGGGGAATGTGTCACTGTCCCCCTGCATTTTCCAGTATCTGCGACGACATAAAGCCACACATGCCGCCGTCCTTACTGGGTCGTTGGCTGGACGGTTCGAACTCCCATTCTAGCCCTAAAAGCCCCCTTCTAGTTGCCTCTTACGACAGGCAGGGGATATCGTAGCCGTATTCTACTCCCCGACTAAAGCGGGAATATATGGTATAACCTAACCTAACCGTATGTGACCACAGCTGCGAGGTGGCTCCCATCTGTAAAGTACCCAAATAGGACTCGTCTTACCTGAGGTTGATCTTACAGGTGCGTTGGTATCACTAAAAGCTAACTTAGAACTTCTTTTACATTAAGTATACATCTTCTTTATCAGACGCTTAACCAGTGCTGCAATCGTATTAATATTAGTATTTTCAAACTCATAGTTCTTTAGATTAAGCCAGTGAAAGCTCATTGATGCGAAATTTGACCTTCCATTCTGGTGGTTCGGGATTTGAATCACAAACACGCATTCATTCATCACTCACAATTAATTAACATTTGATTAATGGTGACAGAAAACATCGTGAGGAAATCTACATGCCTAAGAATTCATTATTGTTCCTAAAAGGATGTCGAGTATACTAAATCGCACTTACTCTTTTTTCTAAAATCGTAGTAGGAAACGTAGATGCAGTATGTGCGACGTGATGGTAAGTGGTCACTGCCGCCAGCAAAGTTAATTTCAGATAGGTTGCCGCTTGTGAGAACTAAAATTATCACCAGACATTTACGTCGGCTAGTGTCCACACCATTCCAATCATACGCATAAACTGTTTTGTGCTAGGAATGGTTATGACAATGGTACCTGGTCAGACTATACTGATTTTAACACCTTCCAGCTCTTTTCTAGGTAGCTGTTATTCGATATTATAGAAAAAATGTGCCGAAAAGAAACAAAATAAGGCTAGAAACTTACGGAGCGGTTTTCATATTCGAATCGTAATATAATATGAAAATGGTCGTTATACGACGCAGATTTACGCTCTGCGCGAATACTTGCAGGTCACGACGCATCGCCGTGCAACTTGTATAACTGATGCAGCCCTTACCGGCAGCTGCGTCTAGTTGAAATCCCATTTCGTGCCCTCTTTCGTGTCGTATGAGACTACATACGTCGATAATTATTAATATAAAACAGATGTGCTCAGCCTAATTGTTATGACAAACAATTTATTACTCACTTCAATCTTACATCTGGTTGCCGCTATATGTTAATCTTTGGCGCTATATGTTAAAATTAGGCTATTCAAAGAATACTTATTTCGAATATTCCAAAAATAAACTCGTTTTTCTTGTTTCTCAACATGTACTGTTAACTAATTTAATTAATTTTGTCGTCATATATAGGTTTTCCTTTTTACGCGGAGAAATCCTCATGAATCCCCTTTCGCCCGGGGGAGCGCAAGGAGTATGTCGGGCTCTTACCCACTAAAACTCCGCGGCGTTCCCCTGGACGCTTGCTGCCGGGTCACGAGATAGCGTTAGCATTATATTCGCGGCAACGTCGACCAGCGCTGGTGTTGTCGCCAGCCACGTCCAGAGAGGGTGGGGTTCTTTT
>DWLI01004293.1:0-10991 GCA_018249915.1 Cecropterus dorantes dorantes
AACCCTTATTTTTTAATAGCCATTTTAGTAATTTAATAATTTTTCCTTTCCGGTCGAAAACTGATCAATCGTCATTTGATTAGTTTGCCGGGTCAGCTAGTAATTTTATAAACAGTACCTTCAAACTGTTGCATCTTCTGCGTGGCCAGGAGCCGTGCTTTGCCCGAGGCGGACCTCAGAAGACCAAGGACCTCCTCGCTAATGTTTTCTTGGTTCTGGAAATACAAATAACATTCAATTAATTACCTTTATTTCTAAGATAACAGTAACTAAAATAGCTGTGCTCAATAGTTTCACTCGCGCTTACATAAATCTTAATAATAATTTTATAAATGTGAAAGTTTGTGAGATTGTATGTATGTTAGTCTTTCAAGCAAAATGTACTTATAAATTTGGATGAAATTAGGCACACAAATAGTTTATGGCCTAGATTTAAACATGCTTTTAACCTTGGTACATGACCCAAGACGGGCGGAGCCGCTGAAAAAAGCTCTATAACATAGCTTTAAATTGTAATAAATTTTGAATAGAGTAAATTGATTAAATCAAATGAAGGTTAAAAGATAGTACAAGATATGGATTATAAAGTAATTATCAATAGTTAAAATTAAATTCAATTGTTTTTCTTTGTATGCAATTTCAAAGTATTGTATGCGGAAATTTCATCTATACTAATATTGTAAAAAGGAAAGATTTGATTGATTGTTTGTTTGTATTGAAGAGGCTTCGAAACTACTGGACCGATTTCAAAAAATCTTTTACCAATAGATTCCTACGTTATCCCTGATGAACATAGGCTATATTTAATACGAGAAAAAGTGGGAATCTGCGTGAAAACTATTTAAAAATGGCGACTATTTTTATCATTATCCATACAGTAATTGAAGGATTCCTTTAGTATCCATTCTTTCATTCTTTAGTATTCATATTTGCATTGAATGTTTGAGGACTTTTGTTAAAGTAATGAATTTGTCTTTACTCTTATACTATGTCAGATTCAGCTAGGAATCATGCTCCCCCCCAAATCTAAATGCCAGCGTGAAAGCGACAGTACAATACACTGCTAGAGAATTAGACAGACCAAAGCCCTAATAAACAACTCTAAAATCTAAAAGATACCATCCTACAAAATGAAATACCATTTTCTTACCATCTAAGTTTTTGAAAATCTTCCTTCAGCCAGTAAGTCCCCTGTACCCAAAACTGGTACCCAAAAAGTTCTAGGTCTGCAAGTATATCTTATAAATGGGCACCATACTGAACATTTTAATATAAAATTTCGATCAAATTTAACTCCCATTTACAAACTATTAAACCCTGTTGGTGGCTTTCCACGGCACTAAGTACTAATCTCCAAAATCTGCAACGCAACAGAGAACGTCCAACAGGTGTTGTCTAAGCCCAAACTATAAATTTACTTTTAGAATCTATTGACAAAGTACTCTGTTAAGGCTTCAGAAAGGATGTCTTGAATTATACTATTCATTCAAGATTTTGCCAACAAAAACTAACAAGGTCTAAATTAATAATAATACGCCGTTGGCCTTCCATCAGGGCATTGTGTCTAATCACTGGTTCTGAATATTTAAACAAGATGTATTATTGTGGTTCGGCTATCATCTATACTAATATTATAAAGCAATAGTTTGTTTGGTTGAACAGGCTAATCTCGGGAACTACTGGTTCGAATTGAAAAATTATTTTTGTATTGAATAATTCATTTATTGAGGAAGGCTGTAGGCTATATAAAATCATGTCATGTTTGTTTGTTTTCTTATTTAGTAGCGGGTGAAACCGCGTAGCACACCTAGTTCAAATATAAATATGGCACCACATAGGACATAGTAAAATTTTCTGATTTGATAATGCTACCAGCTATTTTTTAAAAATGTGTATCAATTTTTTTTTCGAAATACTTGTTATATATATTGACAGATTCAGGACAAAAAGGAGCATCTATCAGTATTTTACAATTGACAATTACTTTAATCACGAGCAGTGATAGCCGAATGGTTGAAACTCGGTCTCTCAATCGAGGGTCCGAGGTTCTAATATTTGACACGCACCACTGATTTTTCTAAAATGATGTGCGTATTAGAATTTAATTATATCTGATTTACGGTGAAGGAAAACATCGTAAAGAAACCTGCACATCTGATAGTTCTCAAGAAAAGAAAAATAAAAGAGTTCTCAAGGGTGTGTGAAGTCTACCAATTCACACTAGGCCAGCGCGGTGGACTATGGCCTAAAACTCTCTCAATCTGAGTAAACACCCGCGTCCAGTAGTGGGACAATAATGAGTTGACGATGAAACGAGCACGCAGTCCACCTGATGGTAAGTGGTTCCTGCTTCCTATGGACATCGCTCGAGACATTAAACACAATTGATACAGGTATGTAATGAGATAAAAGAATGAGATCCGAGAGAGTAAATAGAAATGTGGGACATTCATACTCCAAAATGCACCATTCAGAAATTTCAAGTCATTCAAATAATACAATAGAGTTGTAAGATAGTGCTTATATCCGCTCGTTCGCTCGGAAGCAGTGTTCTAGACGTTTTTAAATCTATCGACGGTCAGTTGAATACTTTAGCTACAGGTCCAATGCTCCAATTGTCATGAAATTTGGTGAGAATAGTCAGACAATGTACTTAAAGAATATGTTTTTTTTTCTGCCTATAACCCTTAAAACTGGTAACATTGTTGAAAATATTAAAAAAAACCTACTACTTAAATCGTTTTTAAGTTCATAATGATATGTTTAATTTAAAGCTAAATAGGAATTTTGGTCAAAATAGTCAAGTAAAAGTATACATATTTTAGAATGATCTAAATGATCTAATGATCATAATAATAAAAAAAAGTCGTAACTCCCTCCCCTTTTCCCCTATTTCTGGCGCCATATTTAAAAATTATATAGCCTATATCACTTTGCAAACTGAGACGATTCTAATGATATGTCATACGTCACAATCCGTCAAGCCGTTTGGGCTGTAGCGCGTGCCAAAGAAATGGACATACATACTAAAAAAACATACATACATACGCTCGAAAAAAATTACCCTTCCTTTGTCGCAGTCGGGTAAAAATAGAGAGAGAAAATAAATATAACCTTACCTGCAGTATCTCCAGTTCCTTCTCAGCGCTGACAGCCAACGCGATCAGGCGTTCAGTTTCCTTCTTCTCCAAATCCAAGAAATAATGTGCGTCCTTCACAACTTCACCATTAGCTTCCCCGTTCACACCGTTCACTTCCTTCACCACATCACTAGAGTCCAAACTTATCACAGATACACCATTAGTCACTAATTCACACGCATTGTCACGCACCACCTCCTCAGCCTTGACCGGCTCTGGAATGTCTTCTGATTTTTGAGGCGATAGATCCGATTTGAAACTCTTCTTTGGCGACAGTATCGGCAGTTGAGCTCTGAATTCCGGTCGCAGGTGCCTCAACACAGGTAAAACTGTCGCGTCGACTTCCGTGGGACTGGACAGCATGTTCTCGCTGTCGATGCTGTCGTTTGACTTTCTTGGAGACACGAGTCTATCGCTGGGACAGTTCAGGGATTTCTCGGTCAAAACTTTGGGATCGTCGTCTTCGCTTTGACTCTTCATCTTGTACCGCTTCTGGTTGAAGAAGCCTTGCGCCAGCGCCCCCGGTCCGTACAGTCTTTCCACGCGTTGCTGAATGAAACTCTTCATCGGACTGGTCAATTTTTCGCCGTTCTCCTTGGTGATTTCCACTCGCTTGGAGTGTCCATTCGACGAGATGGTGTACGACTCGGAGCTGAATCTCGTCTCCTTGCCGTTACTCGTGACCGTTTGCCTGAAATTCGTTTCCGAGTAACTCGACTTGAACATCTCCTTCGCATTGTCGACCTCGTCTTTTTGATGAAGCATCGATGCAGCGAAGTTCTTGCTCTCGTTCGATATGTACGGCCGACTGGCGGTCGTCATGCTGGGACCGAGGAAGTCGTTCTTCAACTGTTTGTTCTCCGCCGCCATGTAGGCATGCAACGGCGACGCTAGGTAGGGATCAGTGTGCGCCTTGGAAGGCGCTTTTGGTGTCAAATCGGCACGGGTATCATGAGGCCCGAACGTCGGTACCAGCAGTTTGTTCGCGCTGACTGGAACGGGCACGAGTAACGAGGTATTTTCACTTCTGTACTGATAGTTATGTGTGATAGGTCTTATGGGGGACGCTTCCCTGCTTTTGTTTATGTCCTGTCTTAACTTCGAGTCGTATGTAGTGAGATTGGTGTACCCGTTGACAGAGCAAGCGAGGTTTAAGTAACTGGGTTTCTTCTGAGGGATCTCGTCTCGTTTCTTGTGATGAGACCGCGACCTATGGCTGGCCGCGTCTATGTGTATCTTGGGGGGTGGTTTGAGCAAGTTGTCCGACTTCCTTGGGGTCGGTGTTTGGTCATCTGGCGTCCTGATGGGCGTGACCGGCGTCTGGCCCAGGTAGCTCGGCTGGAGGTTGGAACCGGCTCGCTCCTGGATGCGAGATGTGAAGTCTCTTATTCGACTAGTCGTCGAGGACGGCGTCAGTAGGTTTAGGCTCCCGGACGTGGTATCTGGAAATGTAATAAGATTTGATTAAACAACAGGGCGGAGGTTTTGAATGCGAGGGAGGACACAATGGTATGGTATTAATCGACTAACAGAAAGAAACATATTGATAAATAATAAGTAAATGAAGATGATGAAAGACATTTTAGTGATGATACATATAATTTTTTTTAAAGACATATGATATGAATATTAGGCGTAGGTTTAAAAGTCCATTTACTACAGACATTGAACTAGGCGTAGCAGACAAAATCACATTTATCTATCCAATATTTGACCAGGTACGGGCCGTGTCTGACCAGTAACGTTACGGATGGTAAAAACACGCTAGTAGACAAGCAGTGATAGCCGAATGGTTGAAACTCGGACTCTCGATCGGGAGTCCGAGGTTCGAATTCCAGGCTGACCACTGATTCTTCTAAAATTATGGGCGTATTAGAAGTTAATTATCACTGCTTTACGGTGAAGGAGAACATCGTGAGGAAACCTACACATCCGAGAGTTCTTTAAAAGTTCTTAAAGTTGTGTGAAGTCTACCAATTAGTACTTGGCCAGCGCGGTGGACTATGGCCTGAAACTCTCTCAATCTCAGAGAAGACCCGTGCCCAGCAGTGGGAAAATAATGGGTTGATGAAAGAAGACATGTATAAAAGATTACTAATTTGTATACAATGTCTACAAACGTGTTTTACTGTCCGTTCTGTCACGGCACGCGTCTGTCACGTTCAGTGCTTGTAGATGTAAAGATGGTTTAACGGGTATAAAGTTTTTTTTTTACATTCTCATAGACTTCATTTTATAGACTAAATTGAAGGATAACGTTGTAGATTAATAGTCTCAATGGACAAGTGAATGAGAAATTATATGAGGTTGAAGTAATGATTTCGCAAAGTGAGAATGAAAGAAACAAAACTCAAAATTTCTTCAAATTGAGTTAAACACTTGAAAATACTTCTAATAACATAGTCTATCGTCTAGAGCAGAGTTTCTCAAACTTATGAATCCGTGTACCCCTTTTTCCGTATTAAAAACTATGGAGAACCCCTTTAAAAATACCTGTAATTAGAGTATCATCATAATAAAGAATTTGGTAATAGTCAGAGGGGGTAATAATTATGTATGTAAATTTAAAAGATATTTGGGCTTGTTCTAAGAGCAACTTTACTTTTAATTGTCGAATATCCTTTATTATCTAAGTACCCGTAATTACATTAAGTTTGTTGCATACCCCTGACTATTATCATATCGTACTTTGAAAACCCCTGGTTTATACAATGAAACTTATATAATTCGGATCTCAAGGAATCTTGGATTTTTTAACAATTATAGTAATGATGGTTTCTCGTTTATCTGTGTTTGAAACCTGGTTAATTGGTAACCAGGTTGAACTGAGCATACTTAGAAAATATAGTTTCGACGAGGCAGTTTGATAAACAAAAGATTTCCCGACACTGTGACACCATGCCGTAAACAATTTGCTCTCATTTTAAAATTTTGTTTGTATGGTTTCGTTTTTAAAACAAACAATCACAGAAAAAAATGTTATATGTTATGTATTAAATGTGTTATCTTTAAATATCGATCATAATATATAACAATGCCGTTAGTAGGTACGAGTCTATGTTGATCCCTCGAAACTATCATTGTTTTTGTTTTTTGTCTATACATTGCATTGTATACTCTACGTATTACTATCGTTTTCGTCCACACGCAACAATGTATGGCTCACTTATATTTGAGGTGATCATCTTAGGCCTCGGGAATAGCAACGCATAAGTCGACGTCAGATAGAACACGTGTTGTATATGAAATTGCTTACATCCATCCATGGGCGGCAGTAACCATTTGTCATCAGGTGAACTGCATGCTCGTTCACTACTTCAGTGTGATAAAAAAATGTACGTTGATGTGATAGGCGAAGACATAAACAATGATTGTTTTCAGGGAACATAATAAACTCGTGCTAAGTGCACAAGCGCGTTCGGCAGTCAGACGGTTGGCCGTTAATGGCGAAATTTCATGCGCACCCATGCTTTGGAGAGCACGTTAATTCCGGTACCAGTAAGTCCGACTTATGGGTTTTGAAACCTTCCGAAACATCAATAATTTAGGTACATTACTAGTCTGCATCGGAGCGTAATATATGTATATTATTGGAATGGTCAATTTTTCTTATTTTTATTTTTTAGTATGGAAGTAGCAAGCGAGCATGCAGCCCACCTGATGGTAAGTGGCTACCGACGCCCGTGGACATCTGTAATTAACCCTAGGTAAGATCAACGTTTCACCTAAGGTTAGGCATAGATGCGTTTTAACCCCTGAGGACAAAGATGGAATGAAAAGCAGGTATATCTCTCCCCACTCATTTACTATTTTATTTGATACCCATATTGTCCTGATAATAAAAAAGTCGTCCTTGCCCCTTTTTCCTATTTACAGGCGCCATTTTTAGAAATAAGGTAGCCTTTGTCACTATGCAAACAGAAACGATGATACGAGGTTTTTGAAAATACACAAATTTCGCGATACTATTTAAAGGTATGTTCAATGTATGTCATAATATATGGTTGTAGCGCGTGCTAAAGAAATGGTCATACTTACATACATATGCTAGAAAAACATTACACAAATGGGTAAAAAGGGCACAGGTCTTCTCTTAGAATTCATTAGAAAGAATAGTGCTTATCAATTAAGAGAAGTTAGCTTAGATCTTATATATACCACCTGCCGCAAATTTTCTAACCACCCAGGATTGACTGGTCGAGAATGCCATCAGGCATTAAGTTTGCCCTATTTAATATTTTATTTTTATAGAGGTGCGATAAATAAATAAATATATAACTATCAGTTAGCGATATGAAAACAAGTAACAAATTTTTTAAATATATATTAATTAATAGATAATTAATAGGTAACCTACTTATATATATTTTTATATCTAAAGCTACTACGTTTTCTCATAATTAAACTTCGTAAAGTATCGCAAATTTTCCCTCATAGATATCTAATTATACCGCGCCGTCAATTTAATAACAAGTAAAAAATAATGGAAGGAAAAACCCGTATTTTCTTTCTGGACCCATTTTGTAGCTTAGTAAAGTTGCGTGATATTGACGGTTAAAATTAAAGTTTCACGGTGAAAAACACTATTAATCGAACCGTGGAAACAGATACCATTATTTATGAAAGAGGACATGATTATAACGCGCTATAGTTTAAACATGGAGTTTAGAACGTACGATGTTACCAATAGACAATCATATCAACGAGTAGTGTTGAATATAGTATTATAGTGTAATTGTACCGTTTATATACGAAGTAATCGTAACGCGATCGCTGCTGGCCACGTTTTAATAATACCCTTAGTACCAGTTTCTTCAAAACAATAATTATTTACGTTTTCTGTCTGTTTTAAACGTAATAAACTCGTACTAAACGTAACGTACTGTTATGAGAGAATTAAAAAGTCACTTTTTAAAAAAGAATTATTTGATTAACTACGAATTTTTAAGGGATGCGTAGGCAGCCTCTCGCGAAAGGAATTACTATAATTATGTAGACTTTGCTACGCAGAATAAGTATCATGGAGACGAGTGATAGACTGACTGTGGAGCGTTAAAAGATGAGCATTTATAGAGGAATAGAAGCTGACTAAGGATTAGGGAGAGAAGGGGAAAGGCTTAATTGACAGAATGGCCTATACTGGCCGGACATAACAGTACGTAAGGGCACAGCTCGCGCGACACAGTTGCTGGCGTTGCCTACAACTGTGTCGCGCGACTGTTGCTGGCGTTGCCTACAAGTGTGTCGCGCGACCTGGTCGTAGTCGCCTGTCGCGGTCACCGGTCGAGGCCGCAGACATCTAAATTATACGAATACCCTTATATTATACGAAAACTTTCAACAACTAACTTTAAGTTTAACACACGTTAAAATACACGAGAAAACAATATGACTAAGCAACACATGTCGTGAAAAACTATGCCTAAGACTTTTCTAAAGAAACAATTTTCGAAAGTGCAAAGCGTATAAATTTCCCAGTTTTGAATAAATAACATAGTCAATGCAAACGGCCGGTTACCCGATGCACGAACCTGACGTTTATTCAATCTGACAGCCGAGTTTGTATATGCTTTGTCGGTTTTACTCGTTTACCACACAGACTGTCAGTCTATCAATTTACACCGGCAACTGGGGTTTAGAGATAAAACATGAATATACTTTAGTTTTATCATTTGAACTGGAAACTAGCAAATTAAATGCTCGTAGGATAAATCACAAGCTTCTTCATGGGTGCCACGAATATTTTCAACATAAAATCATCATCATAATCCTCAGGGGTAGCAACTAGCAACGCATCTTTGGCTTACTTTAAGTAAAAATCTGATCTTGGAGTTGATTACAAGTGTCTATGAATGGCAGTGGCCGCTGACCACCAGGTGAACTGCATGCTTGCCTGCTACTCCTATATTATAAAAAAAACATATATTCACATATGACAGACTTGTTTTGTGTAATAAAAAAACATGTGTAAACCATGTCCTCTGTAAGTCATGTGGCATTTATGTTACGTCACCTAGTTTTAGACTAAGACTAAAAAAGCACAATGCTTCTAACGATACTTCGTCAAACTACGCGGACACTTTTGAACATCTTAGAAAACAATACAATGATGACCACATACATAAAGTATCTTAAATTCTTAAAATCATCAACTGCTTAACAAATATAAACAATTTGTAAAGTTTTCACAAATGAACGTCTGCATTGACAAATCAAGTTTCATGCAATAAAAGTGTCTAATGCCCTAGATTAAATGCCTAGAGCTTAATACAACAGGACAGGCGCCTGAACATTGTTCAGTAATGAATAGAAAGCGAAGTCTTGTAACAAATTAACCACAACTCAGCGTGCAGTGAACGGATTTATTCTTCTTAATTCCTTAAATACAATGCTCTTAGTTGCTTTGTTCCTTATAAACGAATAAATGAAATTATTTTTCTTATTTAAGCATGTACTTTTGTGCCCAGATTCGCTCTTCGTTTTAATATCAGGCCGCCTTAATAAGCTAACAGTGCCATAATATGATGTGATGTAACGCTCTGATATCTAATATTATGTATTTCAATATTATATTGTTACCCGAACCGAATGTTTTAATTCAATATCATTATTTGTGTGATAATGATTTTTATTTGATATCATACTTACGTAAACTTAGAAATAAAATTTTTAATGAAGCTTCAAAAAAGCCTATAATCGTCCCATGTGCTCTAAATTTTTTCAACATTAATAAGATTTTTTTTTTATTTCATCTCGGAATTAACCAAGATACAATTAAAAAAAATATTTCGTCACTTATAACTTTAAAACCATTTAAAGATTGTATTTATTAGTTGATCACTACACTTTCATTCAATTAATATTGTCTTTGGTCACAACTCATACTGTTTGTTACTATTATTAGCTTGTAATATCGTGTTAGTTCTGTCCTAGTTAAAATCGTTTGTGAAAATATAAACACAATTAATATTAACACAAGAACGAATTAAAGAATGGTGTGTACGTATTGTTTTAAATTATGTATGTAACTAAATTATTAACAATTTACTTTAATAAAATACAATAGGATAGGCTTAGTCATAATGGGACGAATTTGCCGTTGAATCTAAACTACATACGAGTAGATAACATTGGACCCAGTTAAGGACTTCATTGTCAAATTGTATTAGAGGCTATAAGTGGTTTGGGTTAGGTTAGGTTAGGTTGGTTTGGGAGTCGATTAGCAAAGGCAGTAAAGGCAGTAAAAATGAGAACTTTTATGGTTTTTGTCGACAATTTTCTCAGGAGTCTATTTTAAACCTCTTCCCCTTTCCGACAGTAAGTAAATGGTCAGAATAAATATAGGGAATAAGCCAAAAAGCCGCCGTCCTCGGTTTCTGCTGTTATGTACCCCCCTTACCAAGCTGTAACTATTCCAATAGCACTTGTTTATATAATATGGACGTAGCAAACGAGCATGACCTACATGCTTGTTTGCATCTGATGGTAAGTGGCCACCGCCCCATGGATATCGGTAAACAACCAAGGTAAGATCAGAGTCTTACCTGCGGTTAGCCACAGATGCGAAGCTACACCTGAGGATGAAGTCGATATGCTTCGGATGAGAATGTCTCCCTTACCACAGGCTTAAGATCAGAACACAACAGCGCATAGCACTGCTGTTATTAGGCAGAAATAGGCCTGGCGGTGGTGTTTCCGGAGTCGAACCACAAAGAGTTCAACCACCTTTGTTTTGCTTCTCACTTACATACACAGACTTAATTTTAGACATCGGTGTATTTTAATAAATGATACTTTTTATCCGTCAACCCATTATTGTCCCACTGCTGGGCACGGGTCTTCTCTCAGATT
>DWLI01004294.1:0-10990 GCA_018249915.1 Cecropterus dorantes dorantes
CCAACCGCACGTAGAATATCAACGTGACCGAGAATTACCAAATAAGCATAAAATAAATAATCAATTTAACAAGTATCAAAATTTTAACACGCAAAATAAACCATTCATTAATTACTATAGCAATAAGACTCAATATTCCGCACCAACAAAATGTCCGCTATGTAAAAATGATCATGGAATATTTTATTGCAAAACATTTCTAGTACAAAACGCTGACCAGAAAAGAAATACAATTGCAAAATTAAGTTTATGTCGAAATTGTATCGGATCATAATGGTAAAAATTGCATGTCTGACAAAAGATGCCGCGTATGTAACTTAGGCCATAACACGTTGTTACATGATTCATTTTCCAATGAAAAAAAAATTGATCAAAAATCAGCAAAACCATCACGTCCCAATGAAAATGATATTAGTGTTCCGTCTAGTTCTAACAATATTCACGTGTCGAAAACCGATCTTTCAGAAATCCTTCTAGCTACTGCTCTCGTTAAGATACAAGCAGCAGATGGCTCATTTACGACCATGAGAGCTCTCATTGACCAGGGTTCGCAAACCTCACTTATTTCTGAAAGAGCCGCACAACAATTAGGTCACCCGAGAAGACATTGTAATGGTGTCGTATTCGGCGTAGGATCGTCGGAAAACAGCTGTAGAGGTTTAATTACAATCAATTGCACTTCCATTCATAGCGATTACGATATAGCAGTCGAAACTTACATCATGCGCAACTTAATTAATAATTTACCCAATAAAACATTTGAAAAACCTTCTTGGCCTCATTTAAATGGTATACAACTTGCAGACCCCGACTTTAATTTGAGTCGTCGGGTTGATCTTTTATTAGGAGCCGATGTTTATTCGAAAATAATTTTAAATGGCATTATTCGCAACAATAATACACCGGTAGCACAACAAACTCAATTAGGTTGGATTTTATGTGGCAATGTCACAACACTAAAATGCAACGTAGTTATCAATAACATTGATGAGTTAAAAAGATTTTGGACAACAGACGATATTTCTGAAAACAATGATATGTCTTCAGAAGACTTAGAATGCATGCAATATTATCAATCCACAACAATGCGTCAAAAGAATGGTAGATATGTAGTACGCATTCCATTTAAAACGGATTTTCAATCACACCTAGGGAACTCTAAATCAACAGCCATTGCACAATTTAAACAATTAGAACGCAAGTTTCATAGACAGCTAAACATAGCAGACAAATACAAATCATTTATTAATGAATATCATGTTTTAGGACACATGCAGAAATGCGAACGTAATTCGATTCTCGGTTGCTATTTACCACATCACTGCGTGTTGAGGGATGATTCAAGGAGCACAGCTTTAAGGGTAGTTTTCAATGCCTCATCAAAAACATCCACAGGACTCAGCCTAAATGACGTCATGAAAAGAGGACCTAATTTACAAAGGGACTTAATGACCTTAATTATGAAATGGAGTCAATACGAATTTGCTTATACGGCGGATATTGAAAAGATATTTAGGCAAATTTTCGTGCATGAAGAAGACCAATCGTATCAAAAAATTATTTGGAGAGACAACTCTAACCAAGTCCTAAAGGAGTACCGATTAACAACTGTCACATACAGTACTAAATCAGCACCATTCTTGGCTATGATGACACTGAAACAACTGGCAATAGAAGGGGGGCATAAATACACACTAAGCCCAGCTCGGACGGTGCTCGCAGATGATTTTTATATGGACGATTTAGTAAGTGGGGCGTTTGATCTCAATTCAGCGAAAAAACTGCAAAAAGATCTTATTAGCATTTTAAAATCAGGTGGCTTCAACTTATGCAAGTGGACTTCCAACAAATCGGAACTACTTCAAGATGTCAACGAGAGTCAGGATCACACATTTGACTTCAAGCACACGGAATCTAGCAAAACTCTCGGACTTCGTTGGGATCCTGTAAACGATGAATTCAAGTGTCAATTCAACATTAATATATCATCCACATTAACAAAACGAAGTCTGCTTTCAGACATATCAAAGATATTCGACCCTCTTAGATGGTTATGTCCTGTAACCACAAAATTAAAGCTCTTGTTTCAAAAGGTTTGGACATTGAACCTTAACTGGGATGATAACTTAACCGAAGATATCAAAGAAGAATGGCGGAATATCAGAGAAGAGTTAGAACTCCTAAATCACTTTCACTTACCTCGATGGTTGAACTGTACTGAACAATGTGACGTAGAGTTACATGGGTTCTGGGACTCTTCAGTTAAAGCCTACGCATGCGTCATTTATTGTAAAATTCAAAACATTCACAATAATAATTTACGCATTACTCTCGTTGCCGCTAAATCAAGAATAGTCCCGCAGAATAAAACTATAACCTTTCCACGCCTAGAGTTATGTGGAGCTCATCTCCTTTCAAAATTAATGGTGAAGGTACAGAACAGCCTTAAAGGTCACAACATTAGCATTTATGGATGGGTAGATTCTACAGCAGTTCTAGGATGGATTCAGGGTGAGCCAAGTCGTTGGAAGCCGTTCGTGTCCAATCGGGTCCGCCAGATCACAGATGTGATGAAGCCAGCATGCTGAAGGTATATAAAATCAGCTGAAAACCCAGCAGACTGTGCGAGTCGAGGAATTTCGGCATCACAACTACAAGAGCATTCATTATGGTGGAATGGTCCAGATTGGTTGCGAAATTACGATCAAAACAAAGAAAAACAAATTTCGATTTATTCAACCAACCATGAGTTAAGGTCCAACAAAAATGTAAACGTCATTACATATGACATAAAAGACAATTTCATTGAACAATTAATAAACAAACATAGCTCCTTTACCCGTTTAGTAAGAATTATAGCATGGGTTCAGCGTTTTATATCACGTGCGCGTGTCACGTTGCCATACCTTACCACAGACGAATTAAAAGGTGCTAAACTGACACTTATCACTCATTTGCAAAAGACGTATTTTTCAGAGGAAATACTTCAGTTACAAAAACATGGAGAGGTACACGCAAAGAGCTCTCTCATATGCCTTAATCCATTTTTAGACAAAAATGGAGCAATGAGAGTTGGAGGTCGTCTGAGGAATGCTTACATCAGCGAAAACATGAAACACCCATTAATTATTCCAGCCAGTACCCATCTAACAGACATTTTAATAGATCATGCACACAAATTAACATTTCACGGTGGGTCACGGCTGACTTTATCACACATTAGACAAAACTACTGGATACTGGGAGGAATCCGTGCCGTAAAAAAGCGATTACGCACGTGTACGACATGCAGACGTCACGATCCATCAAAACATACGCAACTTATGGGAGACCTGCCTTTCGCGAGATGTAACCCTTCGCGTCCCTTTTATCACACCGGTGTAGATTTTACCGGTTTTGTTGATGTTAAGATCAATAAAGGTAGAGGTGTGAAGACATCCAAAGGTTACATAGCCGTCTTTGTATGTATGGCTACCAAAGCAGTACATCTGGAGCTAGTGTCGGACTTGAGCTCCTCAGCATTTTTAGCCGCGTTACGAAGGATGGCATCCAGACGCGGGGCACCACGTCACATTTACTCCGATAACGGAACCAACTTCGTTGGAGCTTCAAAAACGCTACAAAAGAGTTACGTGGACCTACAACAGCTTTTGGATCCAGCATTACTTCAAGAACTAAGTGACATGGAGATTGAATGGCATTTCAATGCACCTTCTTGGCCCAGTGCCGGAGGTCTGTGGGAAGCCGCGGTAAAGAGTTTAAAATACCATTTACGTCAAGTTATTGGAGAGCAAAAACTAACATACGAGAAATTCTCAACCTTACTTGCTCAGCTTGAAGGTTGCCTCAACTCAAGACCTCTATTCTCACCCCATCACACTTTCTCTCCAGTGGCCCTACATTGCACATCATAGAAACTGAAAATGACGAAAGGAAAAGATGGCAATTAACACAAAAAATATTTACAGACGTATGGAAAAGGTGGAAAATGGAATACCTCACCCAATTGAACTCCAGGAGCAAGTGGCAAAACAGAAAGGAAAATATACAAATAGACGATATTGTTGTTATACATGATGCAAATCTACCAGCGGGAAGGTGGGCTCTCGGCAGAGTGATCGAACTGCACCCAGGTAAAGATGGTTACGTACGTGTTGTTACTCTTAAAACAAAAACGGGAGTAATGAAGCGTCCCATCACCAAAATATCAGTTTTAACCAAACAAGATCAGAAAATCACTCAAAAGCAAGACTATACGGAACAAAAGGAAACCCGACCAAGGAGACGTCGCAAACCGTTGAATGTATTTTATACCCTAATATCTACGTTATTCTTTTTCTGTTTGATAGCATCAGGACAATGCAACCATCAGTTGAACAACACTCAATTTAGCAATAATCAGGCTCTGTATTTTGAGAAACTATCAAACATGCAAATCATAAAAGACGACTGGAAACTGGTAGCTTACTACAATACTCGACCTTATTGGCAGGGCATAAAGGCGTTTACAAAATACGTCGATTACTTAGAAAAGAGTTGCAATAACACTATACTGAGCACACATTGCAACGTGATCCTCACCCAGCTGCGTCACGGGGGCGCTGAACTCGAATACTATAATGACGTGTTGATGGGTCAGCATCTGAGACGTAAGCGTGGTTTTATCAATGGAGTCGGCTACCTCGCCAACAGTCTATTCGGAGTACTGGATCAACATTTCGCAGAACAATATCAAAATGACATAACACTCATAAGAGACAATGAAAAACATCTGTTGCAATTGTTCAAGAATCAAACATCAATCATTGAAGCCGAAAACAATGTATTAAAGAGGACAGAAGATACAATTAATAACCAATATAAAATAATAAACCAACATATTGGCAACTTACAAACACAGATAAATGCAGTTAAACAAGATATTGTGTACATGCAACAAATGAGTGATTTCACCCTATCAGCAATAATAGCCAGCAATATGTTAAATAACCTGCAAAACATACAAAACATTTTATTAGATACAGTAACAGATATACATAATGGACAAATAAATACCCACCTGATGAATCCGAAGCAGCTTCAAGATCAACTTGGTATCATTTCTTCTCATCTAAAAAAAGGATTTATCTCTTCCTATAGAAAACATTCAAGATATACAACAAATCTATCAATTACTTCGTATTCGGATAAAAATGACACAACAATTTTTATTATTTGAAATTCGTATACCCCTTACACTCAGAGACATTTTTGAGCTATACCAGGTTCACTCAGTACCAGTGCAAGTCGGTGACCAAATGAGAAGCGTAATTCCCATATCTGACTATGTAGCGGTCAGCCTGAAAAAAGATATTTATGTGCCTCTATCTAGATTAGAAACAGAAGCATGCCTTTATCACCAACATTTGTATCTGTGTTACGTGCATAGACCATTTTACAATATGAGATTTGAAGATAATCTGTGCGTGAAAGATAAAAACAATAAGTGTTCAACATCCGAAACCGAATGCAAAAACCAGTGGACAAACTTACATTCAATTAATACCTATTTGTACTTCTGCTGCAACGATTGTTCATTACGTTTACTGTGCGCGAATCATATTTCTATTGTGAAACTTAATCGCGCCGGTGTAGTAACCCTAGGTCAAGATTGCATAATGAAAGCCGACGACTTCACCATATACACCCACAATTCGAGAAGCAGTACCATGAACATTTCGTCTGACATCCAATGGCCAGAAGCCGGGGGGATAAACCGTATCATCAATATATCCGTGCCGTTAGATAAGGTAGACGACATGACAACTATCAATCACACACAATTGGTTGAGATCGGAAAACAGATTGACCATCTTAAATCTGAGATGGTGCTGTCCGACAGAGTCTCTAGTCACGACGTTCATCACTACACGGCCATCTACGTGATCATCGGAGTGGCGGGCGCGGCGTGCATCGCCGCCGCATACGGGAAGCTACGACGAAGGCGCGTCCCCGCGCCGCCGCCCGCCGCCGCCGCTGCCGGGGCTGCCGCGAGTGCTAGTGTTAGTGATCAGTGCGGGAGTGCGTCCAGTCACATAACAGAACTCCAAAACATTCACGTGGAACGATCGACGTCACCCATAGTTAAGAAAGCAGTCTTTAAGTGATTGGTGTAGAGACTGATAAGTGTTATTATTAATCCAACTTTGTTTGCCAATCATTTTGTATTAGGTTAGATATTCACATCATCCATTCCATTTCATCTCATTTCTCTCGCCCGGGAGCATGTACGGTCTTCGACCGCACATAGCTGATCACGCATTTACTTCATCCACATATAACATTCAGTGCACTACGTGACGCGTACGAAACAAGACAACTTCGCGAGTGTACTCGTGCAATCATTCAAACAAGCACTCATTTACTTTACTTTATATATCACGCAATAAACTTTTACTTATCATTTCACTCAAGACTTTTACTTATCATTTCACAACTATCAAAAGGTGTTCCCAACAACTACCGTTTGTCACCTTCGGAACACGGCCTGTTGCATTATCATGGTTGGGAACTACCGTTTGTCACCTTCTTACGCCAAAAACTCATTGTTACGCTGAAATAAATAAATATATATACATTTCTCTCCATAACATCTCATATATTGATCTGACTTCGCGATTCTGACATCCGTAATATAAGTTCTAAAGCTCCTGAACTTTACAACTTATGTTACGGATGTCGAATCGAATGTTAATTGCTTATTTCCGTGCGACACGGGTTTTACGTGCAATGCGCGTGAGTCGACTGCCGGGCGTCGCTTGCTGGCGGCGCGCGGGCGGCGGCCGGTGAGATAACGTTCCCAATGCACTAAGCGACCGGTTCATACGGCACTTGACCGGCGACGCTTGACGTGTATTTAATTAATCATTTGTTGGTAAAAATTATGTTGTGTGAAGTAAGCATGAGTGTGAATATATTTATGTATGCATGTAAGTATGTATGTATGTATAATATATAATGTGTATGTGTGTGTGTGTGTGTGTGCATAGTATGTATATTTGGGAGTATGAATAATGTATGTAGTGTATATGTGGTGAACTAGTGAGCCCACAAAGTTACTGCTTGTATTATAGTATGAATTGAATGTCAGTTAAGTTACAAAGACTTACCATATTTACAGTGAAGCAACTTTATTGTACTATATTAATGACGTAACAGTTTGACGCAGCTAATCACACATAGAGTAAAAACGACTTACAATCTTTAAAATAAGTTGTAATACCATTCAATATGTATGAACTACATAGTATGAGTACAGTATAGCAAACTTACTGTTTTTATGAAAAATACACCGATCGTTTTTGCTACAATTACTGTCTAAATATAAACACAGGATAGCTACATGCTCTCATTATACTAGGTACCCTTGCGTTAGATCTGGTTACATTACATAAAACAAACGCAATATCGCATGGAACTGTCTTTGTGATAAGTATTATCTGCATCCTACGTTTGGATGGTTACTAGACATACATGTTCTATCGCATCTTACTGTCGGTATTTTATGTACCCCAAAATTAATGATTATGACATCTACTAAACATAATTACAGTATCACAGCATACCGTTTTTAAGAGTAAACTTCGAACTTAGTAAATATTAGGAAACTGCTAAGGAACAAAACAGTAAATCTTCTCAGTGTTTATTTGCTCGGCACATATCATTTTTTTATAATAGTTATGATTTAACATATTAATGGTATAGATGTCATACTGTAGTTTGCCCGAGAGTTTTGAATAAAAACTTTTTCCGTAACTGTACCCACTGTTATCATGCTTGGTGAAGTTACAAAAACGCTCGACTTACTGCAAAAATGTTAATTGCTAAATTAAGATTTAAAAACGATACCAACGAATGGGTTAGATTAATAAGTAGATCTCGCTATCGTGATCACGGCTATATAACTAACTCAGTTTTGCCAAAAATCCGACTTACTGCAACTATGCTATTGACGGCAGCGTTGCCGACCTCCCTGTACTCTGCGGCCGTTTGATGGTTTGCGGCGGAACCAAAGAACAGATCCGCCGCTGGGTGTGCGAGGTCGATGCCTGTCAGGCGTGGACAGCTTTGTAGGTGTCGGCTTACGCATGTGTTGTGTTTGTGTTGGTGTGAAAGGTTTTCGATGCGATTGCGATTTTAATTATACGAAATACATTTAATTATCAAACAGGCATCATCTATTCCATGAAAGGTTACAAACTTGAATTATACGAAACGCGCGTCATCTGTTTTATGACTTGCTTTTATCGTCAATTAACCGAATTTAATCAATTGACCGAATAAAATCCACTATCCGAATGTAATCTAAAAGATATAACTTAGCCAATTATAATTTGGAATTAAGTTGAAGTTACAATATTACATTAAATAACTGCACGGCCTGCCGGTGAAAAAATATAGAAAAACTATAAAAACAGCAATATACAGTAAAACAGAACTACAAATGAAACAATAGTCAATAACATTACACGACGATGTGATAAAACAAAACTATAAAATATATATAAAGGGTAACTAATGTAGCTGTAATACAAAAACAAATTATACATATTAAGTAAATAAAATAAAAAATAAAACATACATTGGCCATTCTAATAACCGAAAACACAAAAACTAACAAAGTAATGTCACAATGATTGTACGGTTGTACAGTCATTCTGACCTACCAAATGAAAAGTTATAGTTATTTACAAACACACAAAGATGTTACAGTTTAGACAATACAATTATAAAAAAAATATAAAAACAGTAACAATTAGAAGAATCGCCCGTATGAACAAACATACATTGTGCAGTAAATAAATACTTCCGCGATTTAATAATTTTAAACGATAACAAAACACGGAGCTTGAGCATTTCAAAAAGATTCAATAAATAGTGTTAAAAATGGAAATTTTATCATCAATCGAAGCCACCACTGCGGTGAAGGTAATGCGGAAGAAAGATGCCTATTCTTTAAAGTAGCGAGGTCAATCTTTGCAAAGTTTCGCATCCAAATGACCTCAGGTTTATTTTTAGGGGGCTTTGCTTTATAAGAAAGGTATATAAGATCGTGTCTGGAGAAACGCGGAGCCAGGAACTGTTTATGCGTTATAACATGATATAAGGAAGACACGAACATTAAATCAAGAGAAGTATCTTGAGTGATAAGGTTATCGTGTGTAGGCGAAGAAGAAATAAGAGATAAATTGACGGACTTAAAGATGTTTAGATGCCTTGTGGACTTAGAAGAACGGTTACACATATCAGATTTAAAATCACCCATGATTATATGGTGAGTGTACTCTGAACAGAACGATTCTAGCACATTCTCAAGACTAACGAAATAATCTGAGTTGGGAGGATAATAGACGACTCCAATAATGACTTTAGCGCTTTGGACAGAATAATCGGAAGGAGATGTGGCAATAATATTGTATGGAATGTCGCTTCGTAAATAAATGGCAACTCCTCCTCCACCCTTGCCAGTACGGTGATTTCTTTCGAGAACATATCCAGGAAGAGACTAAGAAATAGAGTACAAGGAAGGTTTCAGGATTCCATAACAATTTCACTGTAAATTACAACACACAAGAAACCAATCACTGCAGTATGGACTCACTAAAAGGTTCACTTACAGCTATGTCCCAGTTATTTTCAAGCAAGATGGAGAAGTTCCAGAAACAGCTGCAGCAAAGCTCTATAACTCCAACCACATCAGCACTTGCTACAGATTTTGCTGCTTTCCGTCTGTTTATTCTGTCTGCGTTAGACACCATGCAGAAGCAGATTGAGTTTGTGGCCTGTCAGGTGGATCGCCTCGATATGAGGAGCAGACGCAAGATGGTGCTCTTCCATGGTGTAGCAGAAGAGAAAGGTGAGGCTACAACTGTCACCATTACAAATCTGGTGTCAAACAAGTTGAAGCTCGGTGACTTTTCTCCAAACAATATAAGCCAGTGTCAACGATTGGGACGTCCCTTGGAGAACAAGCCTAGACCTCTATTAGTCAAGTTTAGAGAGGTCTCGACCAGGGATAAAGTCTGGTTCGCCAAAACGGCATTGAAGGGCAGCGGCATCACGCAATCTGAATTTTTAACGAAGAGCCGCCATAATGTGTTTATGCGGGCTAGGCACCTCTTCGGTGTCACCAAATGCTGGACCCGTGATGGTGTCATCCATGTACTGACTCCAGATGGCTCGCATCATCGGCTGGAATCCTTGGCAGAGCTTGAAGCAATCCCTGTGCCGCCACCTTCCTCCTCCACGGCGCATGCTTCAAACACCACGAAGCCCCAGGACGGCAGAGAAACAACTCGCGCCAAGCGAATTTATAGGAATAAGTAATCCTGGCTGGTATGTTTTGTTTAGTGTATATTATTGTCCTTAATTAATATTTTTATTTTTCGCTTCTCTTTGTAGTTATCCACATAACTGTTCCCGAATTTTATGTTACATTGTATTGTTCTCTTCTTGTGTTGTTTTGAGCTAGTTATATTTATTGTTTTTCTTTTAAACCAAGGTAGTCTGTATTTATTGTTTACCCTTATTTTCACTTTTACTAATATTTATATAGTACCTGTCACTTTGATCATTGACAACGTCAAACTTTCGTGACTGTATGTCAAATGTCACTATTTTTACCATAGATACCATCTCTATTTCTTATGCTTTGACTTTTATGCAAACCATCGACTAAATAAGACGTTGGTCACTAAATGTTTTATTCAGCCTGCCTTGGTAAAAATGTTGCCAGTCGCTTGATACCTATATATGTACGCAATTATTTTTCTTTATCATGTATTATTTCTATCCATCTTCAAACATTCTCGTATGCTTTCTTTCTTAGTTGGTGATTTGTAGTTTTAAATTGTTGCTTTTATTTCTTTGTGTTGTCAAAAATATATATATTACGCTTATGATAGATAATTATTGCATATTTCGATTTTTTCTAGTACTGCTGGCGGGTAGG